>CM060702.1:86061339-86238839 GCA_030686995.1 Artemisia argyi
ACAATGGTCCCGACATATTTTTATATCCATTTTAACATCATAAAAGTTATAACATTCAGTTACCTACTATTTTGGAAATTTATTTTATTTATAACGTACGCTTATGAATATAACGACGGTTTTCGTGAAAACTAAACAATAATCACCCGATCACTTAGTAATTGTACCCAACAGATTTTTAATATATTTTATCATTATTATGACTTTATTTCATCCCGGATAACTTCGTTAACATTTATTTCTATCAACCCGGTACCCGATTGTAACTAAAAACACAAAATAGCACATAATTCATGCAAGATTTCTAAATAAATACCAAGTACCCCTACCCCCACCCTTTGCCTTTGAAAAACCAGCCCATTCACACCTTTATACCATACAAGTTTTTATTCTTAACCTAGTGCATTAATACATGCATATAATACATTAAAACTTATACAAATATCTTACAAACTAAAATCCCATTTCACTAAGTAAACTTTTGGATCAAAAATTCAAGATCATTTCTCTCTTGCTCTCTCCCATTTCCACGGCAACAACCAAGGTACCAAGATCATCATGATCAACTAATTATTTTTCATAACTTAAAGCTACAATCTTACTCCTTTTATGATTCTAGTTAAGATACAAGCAACAAAAACACAAGAACAACAAGCATACTCATCATCTAATCATCTCATTTTATCAAGTAAGTTATCAACTTTATTTTTACATGAATCATCTTATATTTAGTTGTATTGCATGAGTTCCATGCTAAAAACCATGTACAACTAGCTATACCACCATTTATTTTGTCAAAAATGGAACATACAAACCCTAACTTCTTATTTATGAATTCCCTTGCTATAATAACTTGGTTAGGAGCCCATGACACCCTAAGAAGGTGTATGGTAGGATTAGATTAGCTATGTGGTGATTACAAGAGGTTTGGTGATGTTAGAAATTAGTTATAAACCTTGAAAACTTGATTTGGAGCATGTTTTAGACATGCTGTCCCATTTTGTGAAATCCAGGAAAATCAATAAATACAAAGTAAACTTTGGCAAAATTTTTAGAAAATACTTTCAAAAACGAATCCGTAGGCGAAAGAACGGATTTAAAAGAGTTTATAACGAAGAAGTTATGATTTTTGCAAGATTGTTGACGAAAAGTATTTTTCTGGAAAATAGTTGCTGTTGGACGTTTTTCATTGGACGAAAAGAGGCTTTAGACGTAACCCGGAGGAGCTGAGCTTTCCAAAATATATTACTACATACTAAAACGTAACCGTGGATATAAAGAACAAGTAAAATGGACATATAACGACAAAGATATTCACGTTTGAATATCGGCTAAACCCATTTTTATTTTGACAGCTTTTAATAAAAATTGGCACTAAAACTACGTAGTACTTTTATAAGCTAGAAATAATACCAAGTACCAAGTTTTATAACTAATGAAGTATTAGTTATTACAAGTATATTTTCATCATTTCAAGGCGATATTTCAAGGATTACAACCCGAGGATTTCAACACTAACATGGAAACATACGATATATATATAAGTATATATATATTGCAACTAGCTTATTATATTTTCTAATAGCAATATTTTTCCAAATTCTTGGATTATATATTTTGATAAAACAAGTGTTTTTCCAAAGAGTAGAGTGGTATAGGAACATGAGCATGGACATTCATAACATCATTTGGTGATCTAAATGAGATCGTTCATCATTCATATTTAGGTTGCGGCAGCTAACCGTGCATTGTTGTTCACTTCATATTATCATCAGTATCATCAGTTGAGGTGAGTATTCATAGCCCCGTATACATTTTTATTGTTTTCAAATCCCACGGGGGAGAATACATTGCACCATTTTAGTACGAACCCAAGTATCAAAACCTATGTACATAGCTTAAGTAGCTTGTCTGCCATGTGATAAGTCCCCTGTAACATCATGAACCGTTAATTTACCGCTAAGCGAGAGTGAGTGGATAGATCTATTGAGGGTGACGCCTCCATCCGTGGTAGTGATTACCAACAGTAAGCGGATGCATGTCATGTCTTTTACATTGGAGTGTTTGGCAGAACATTCAGGAGGGGCATAGAATTTCATCAGTCATAGCTTCGGTGTCATGAGCTTAAGGTCTATTGTACTATTTTACGTGACTTTTGTCATGCATTTATACTTGTGGTGGCCGTACAAACATTACATTTCATAAACCTATGATTATTCACCAACATTCGTGTTGACCGTTTTCGCAATGTATTTTCAGGTAACTAAGGCATCATCATATTACATGCATGGAGTCACATTAGGGTTTGCCAGGGATGACGCACTACATCTTGGATTTTTCATGCACTTGTGTAAATTATCGTTTGACATTTCCTGAACTTGTTTTCTGTAAACGTTTCAACCTTTGGGGACCTATGTTTTGTAGCACTGGATGCTTTTAAATAAATCAAACGATATGTATTTTCCAAACGACACTTTAGGTCATTCAATATTTCCTTGTTATGGTGCTATGACAGTTACACCCCCAGGCATTCCATTCCGCTGCAAGTCAGGTAAATTGGGGGTGTGACAGATTGGTACCAGAGCTAAGGTTATAGAGAACTAGGATGTATCATTGACCCTAGACTATAACCACATTATCATAGCATCTCATCATTTCATCATAAGTGCATGTTCATTATTTTTGGTGATTTCATTACGAGTTATTTATTTTTATTTCACCTTGATTATCACAGAACCATGTCTGCAAACCCAAATGTTGTTATACTGTACACCATCACAGACTACGATATTGAAGGCTCTATGTCTTCTACTTCCCGTTCACCACCACCTATTCCTCTTGTACCTGTGTTGCCACTCTTGGCATCAGGTGAGGAAACAGAGCCTTTTGAGGAGGATGAGACGGCTCCTACTCCTCATGTCCATCCTACTGTACCACTTGATGTCACCCATGTACCGACAGACACACCATCTCCTACTACTACTATCCATTCAGAGCCGAGACTTATGTTTCCTAGGGATAAGACTATCCAGGTTGCTAGGAAGAGAGTTAGTTATGCTACATCTACTTATAGGACCCTCCCTAGTCCTATTGTGCCTACACCACCACCACCAGCCATACCCACTGCTACCCCTATATCCACCTCACTCTTGCCGCTCAGGAAGTGCGCAAGGTTTACCACTCCAGATTCACCTACCACTGAGACTGCTGACCTTTCACCACCACCAGTATACCACATAGGTGAGAGTTCTAGAGCGGCTGCGGCTAGGAGCCCTACAGCCGTCACATTAGAGGATCAGATGGGTGCTCAGCAGGAGCAAGTCGATAGGTTGGGGTATAGAGTTGATGAGATCATTACTACTCGACTTGAGACTGTCGAGGAGCAGGTTGAGGATTTGGTTCAGGGCAGGGTTGGTATTGATGTGTCGTACCATGGACTCGAGGCACGACAGTTGAGGCACCAGGAGGAGATTGAGCTACTTAGGGATGAGTTACCTGAGATTCGAGATAGAGCTCAGGCGACACAGGAGACTCAGTGGGAGCAGGTAGATCAGTTGGCATTGCTTCGAGAGAGGTTGGTCATTTTGGAGCGCAGGGATGTTTCTTCTCAGTTACGAGTTCAGCATCTGGAGGAGATCGTGGTTGCGATGGATCGTGAGATTCGCCGCTTGAGGGGAGAGCCTGGACCATCTAGAGCACCTGGAGGAGCATAGACATAGACTAGTATTGTATTAGCTTTTACTATTTCCTAGTCCCGAGGTGTGGGACATAGTTCAAGAACTTGTAGTCTTTTGGTTGTTGTACAAACAAACATATCAAGTGCGACTCTACTATGTTGGAAATGTTGTGCTATATATATATATCGGCCTACGTCGACCGAAATTTTCATGTATTATATTCATGTGTTGTGATTATATTTATGATGTTTCATGGTTGCTCTTTATGGTTAACGTATTTATTACAGGTTGTGGTTGTACTCGTACATGTCGTGGTTGTATTTAAACTTATTGTGGTTGTATATATATACATGTTGTGGGCGTATATTTTTGTACGATGACTATTTCTATTATAGTTTTCTCATGGTTGTTGTCGATTATTATTTATCAGAAGTATGGCGCCAAAGAAAGCAAAGGCTACATCAGAAACACCCGCTATGACACAAGCAGCTATCCGCAAGTTGGTCAGGGATAGTATAGCAGAAGCTCTAGAGACTGAGAGAGCTGAAGTTGCTGCTAGGACTGCTGAGGTTCCACCTACTGCTGAAGTGGTTCAACCCACTACTAGGCGTGAATGTACTTGGAAGGATTTCAAGACTAGTGATCCTATCAAGTATAAGGGCACTGAGGGAGCGGTTGCTTTAATCCGCTGGTTTGAGAAGACTGAGAACATTTTTCTCATGTGTGGTTGTCAGGAGGTTAACAAGGTAAAGTTTGCTACAGGTATGCTACTGGATGAAGCCATGTCTTGGTGGAATTCGTATGCTCAGCCTATTGGTATGGAGAATGCCTACAAACTCACTTGGGCTGAATTCAAAAAGCTAATGACTAAGAAGTTTTGCCCTCGTACTGAGGTGCAAAAGTTGGAAACAGAATTCTACCAGTTAGTAACTAAAGGAGATGACATTGAGACTTATATCAGGAAGTTTCAGGAGTTGGCTACACTATGTCCAACTATGGTTCCGGACGCTGAGAAAAAGATGGAGAACTTTGCTGGGGGATTACCCGAAAGCATCCGAGGGGATGTGATGTCTTTCGACCCACAAACAATGGAAGAGGCCATTCGTATAACTCAGAAACTTATGGTCCAAGTGTTGAAAGGAAAGTCTGCTACAAATAATAACAATAACTGTTCCAACAATACCAACTACAACAACACTCGAAACAACAACAACAACTATAACAATAACCGAAACCGCAACTACCCCAATAACCAAAACAACAATAACAACAAGAGGAAGTTTGATAATAACCAAGGTGGGAATGCTAACCAACTAGCGCCTAAGAGGCAGGAAGTGGCAAAGGTCTATGCTGCAGGACCAACAGAAGGAAAAGGATATAATGGAAAACTACCCAAGTGTAACAAATGTTGAACTCATCATAACCCTGGGAATTGTCCTAGAGCTTGTCAGAACTGTGGAAAGGTCGGTCATTGGACTAAGGACTGCAAAGCACCACGAGGAATAATTAATCAGAACCAACCAGGAGCATGTTATGGTTGTGGAGAGTTGGGTCATTTCCAGTACAATTGCCCAAAGAGGAATGATCAAAGAGCTGGAAATCAAGGCGGAGTAGCTCGAGGAAGGGCTTATGTTATGGGAGGAGAAGATGCCCGTGAGGACCCGAATGTTGTTAAGGGTACGTTCCGCGTTAATAATCGTTATGCATCCATTTTATTTGATTCTGGAGCGGATAGAAGTTTTGTTTCTATTACATTTGCACCTTTACTTAACATAGAACCAACTACCTTAGACATTCCCTACATTGTTGAATTAGCCGATGGGCCTTTAGTTAACACAAACACCGTTATCCGTGGTTGCACCATCAATTTCCTAAATCACCCATTCAATATAGACCTTATGCCCGTAGAACTTGGAAGTTTTGACATCGTTATCGGAATGGATTGGTTGTCTCGACATTGTGCAAGGATCATTTGTGATGAGAAAGTTGTTCATCTTTCTTATGGAGGTGAAACTTTGGTTGTTCGCGGGGAGCGAAGTGGAACTAGACTTAGTATCATATCATGCATTAAAACCGAGAAGTACATAAAGAAGGGTTGTTATGCATTCTTGGCTCATATAACGGAAAAGAAGTCGGATGAGAAACGACTTGAATATGTGCCCATTATTAAGGAGTTTCTAGAAGTTTTTCCGGAAGAATTACCAGGACTTCCACCTACACGTCAGGTTGAGTTTCAGATTGAGTTGGTGCCAGGAGCTGCACCAATTGCACGAGCACCATATAGACTTGCACCTTCTGAGATGCAAGAATTGTCTAACCAGTTACAAGAGCTTTTAGACAAAGGATTCATTAGACCGAGTTCCTCGCCGTGGGGAGCACCGGTTTTGTTTGTGAAGAAGAAGGATGGATCTTTCAGAATGTGTATAGACTATCGTGAGCTGAACAAGTTAACGGTGAAGAATCGTTATCCACTACCTAGGATTGATGACTTGTTTGATCAGCTACAAGGTTCCTGTTTTTATTCCAAGATTGATTTAAGATCAGGTTACCATCAACTCAGAGTTCGGGAAGAAGATATCCCGAAGACAGCATTCAGAACACGTTATGGTCATTATGAGTTTCAAGTGATGCCTTTTGGATTAACGAATGCACCTGCGGTATTCATGGATCTCATGAACAGAGTATGCAAACCATATCTTGATAAGTATGTGATTATGTTCATTGACGATATCCTGATTTATTCCAAGAGTAAGAAAGAGCATGAAGCACACCTCAGAACAATATTGGAACTACTCAAGAAGGAGCAATTGTATGCCAAATTTTCAAAGTGTGACTTTTGGATACAAAGAGTTCAATTTCTTGGCCATGTCATTGATAGCCAAGGATTACAAGTTGATCCAGCAAAGATCGAGGCAGTAAAGGATTGGGCTACGCCCAAGTCTCCTACAGAAATTCGTCAATTCTTAGGACTTGCAGGATATTACAGAAGGTTTATTGAAGGGTTTTTTAAGATAGCGAAGTCGCTGACTAAGCTGACACAAAAGAATCAGAAGTACGAGTGGGGAGAGAAACAAGAATCTGCATTTCAGTTATTGAAGCAGAAGCTTTGTAGTGCACCGATTTTGTCACTACTAGAAGGTATTGAGAACTTTGTGGTATATTGCGATGCTTCACATAAAGGGCTTGGAGCTGTGCTAATGCAAAATGAGAAGGTGATAGCTTATGCATCTAGACAGCTTAAGACACACGAGAAGAATTACACTACACACGACTTGGAGTTGGGTGCTGTTGTTTTTGCACTCAAGATTTGGAGACACTACCTTTATGGTACTAAATGTGTAATTTTTACCGACCACAAGAGCTTACAGCATATACTTGATCAGAAGGAACTTAACATGAGACAACGTCGTTGGCTAGAATTGTTGAGTGATTACGATTGTGAAATCCGATATCACCCAGGAAAAGCAAATGTCGTAGCAGATGCACTTAGCAGAAAGGAACGACTCAAACCTTTGAGGGTCAGGTCATTAGGAATGACTATTATTTCACCATTACCATCAAAAATCTTAGAAGCTCAGATTGAGGCTCTCAAGGAGGAAAATCGGCCACAGGAGAAACTTTATGGTATGCCAGAAAACAAGAATGGTTTCGTTAAGAGAGCAGATGGAGTGTTATGCTTCAAGGACCGAAGTTGGATACCACTCTATGGTGGAGTACGAGATTTGATTATGCGTGAATCGCATAAGTCAAAGTACTCTATTCACCCAGGTTCTGACAAGATGTATCAGGATCTCAAAAAGCTGTATTGGTGGCCGAACATGAAAGCAGAAATAGCTACGTACGTCAGCAAATGTCTTACTTGTGCTAAAGTGAAAGCTGAGTACCAGAAATTGTCAGGATTACTTCAACAACCAGAAATTCCACAATGGAAGTGGGAACGTATTACAATGGACTTTGTTACTAAACTACCCAAGACGTCAGGAGGTTTCGATGCTATTTGGGTAATTGTTGATCGTCTTACTAAATCAGCACATTTTATCCCTATTAGAGAGACTTATTCCATGGAACAGCTTGCTAGACTTTATGTCAAGGAAATAGTCTCGAGGCATGGGGCACCAGTTTCTATCATTTCAGACAGGGATAGTCGTTTTACTTCAAACTTTTGGAAGTCATTACAAGATTCCTTTGGATCCAAGTTAGACATGAGTACTGCTTACCATCCACAGACCGATGGTCAGAGTGAGAGAACTATTCAGACTCTGGAGGACATGCTGCGAGCGTGTGTGATTGACTTTGGGAATGGTTGGGCTAACCATTTGCCATTAATCGAGTTCTCTTATAACAACAGTTATCATTCAAGTATTAAAGCAGCACCATTTGAGGCATTGTATGGTCGTAAGTGTCGTTCACCAGTTTGTTGGGCAGAAGTTGGAGAGGTACAATGCACAGGCCCAGAAATGGTTAGGGAAACAACAGAAAAGATAATACAGATTCGAGATAGGCTTGAAACAGCTAGAAGTCGACAGAAGAGTTACGCAGATGTTAGACGCAAACCATTGGAATTCCAGGTTGGAGACAAGGTCATGTTGAAAGTCTCGCCTTGGAAGGGCGTGATACGATTTGGAAAGCGTGGAAAGTTGAACCCGAGATACATTGGTCCATTTAAGATACTGGAAAGGATTGGTCCAGTAGCTTACAAGCTTGAACTACCATCAGAACTCAGCAACATACATAATACATTTCATGTCTCAAACCTCAAGAAATGCCTTTTAGATGAGTCTTCAGTTATACCATTAGAAGAGATTCAGCTAGATGACAAGCTTAACTTTGTGGAGGAACCAGTTGAAATCATGGACCGAGAGGTCAAACAGTTAAAGCAGAGTAGAATTCCGATCGTTAAGGTTCGCTGGAATTCTCAAAGAGGTCCTGAGTTTACTTGGGAACGAGAGGACCAAATGCAACGCAAGTATCCACACCTTTTCACCAAACCTATTACCGAGACCAACACTAGCTGAATTCAGGGACTGAATTCCTATTTGGGTGGGCGGATGTCACAACTCACCATTTCAGGTCATTTACCATTTCAGGTCATTTTCCCAAACTTCGACTTTTTACTATTCATAAATCACTATTCATCAAAACACTATTCATCGTTTTACTATTCATCATTTTCGAGGTCGATTTGATATTTTGAGAACCATTTGGGAAATTTACTATTCACTAAACACTATTCATTTCTGGAAAATATTTCATCATTCACTTGCATTACTCATTTCATCGTAAATTTAGTTTACGGGTATTCAAATTCGCGTAACCGGATTGGTTTAGGTGCGAATTCATTTCATTAGTGCTAAGGACACTGCATACGGACTAGAGATAGTCTGCATATCATCATAACAGCATTTTCATGTTATACCACTCTCAGGATTTTCAAATTATTATATTCAGTACATTTAACGTTTTTACGTATAAGTATTTATAGTAAACGTTAACACCCGGTTTATACACGACGAATATATCTAAATATTCTCACAATGGTCCCGACATATTTTTATATCCATTTTAACATCATAAAAGTTATAACATTCAGTTACCCAGTATTTTGGAAATTTATTTTATTTATAACGTATGCTTATGAATATAACGACGGTTTTCGTGAAAACTAAACAATAATCACCCGACCACTTAGTAATTGTACCCAACATATTTTTAATATATTTTATCATTATTATGACTTTATTTCATCCCAGATAACTTTGTTAACATTTATTTCTATCAAACCCGGTACCCGATTGTAACTAAAAACACAAAGTAGCACATAATTCATGCAAGATTTCTAACTAAATACCAAGTACCCCTACCCCCACCCTTTGCCTTTGAAAAACCAGCCCATGCACACCTTTATACCATACAAGTTTTTATTCTTAACCTAGTGCATTAATACATGCATATAATACATTAAAACTTATACAAATATCTTACAAACTAAAATCCCATTTCACTAAGTAAACTTTTGGATCAAAAATTCAAGATCATTTCTCTCTTGCTCTCTCCCATTTCCACGGCAACAACCAAGGTACCAAGATCATCATGATCAACTAATTATTTTTCATAACTTAAAGCTACAATCTTACTCCTTTTATGATTCTAGTTAAGATACAAGCAACAAAAACACAAGAACAACAAGCATACTCATCATCTAATCATCTCATTTTATCAAGTAAGTTATCAACTTTATTTTTACATGAATCATATTATATTTACTTGTATTGCATGAGTTCCATGCTAAAAACCATGTACAACTAGCTATACCACCATTTATTTTGTCAAAAATGGAACATACAAACCCTAACTTCTTATTTATGAATTCCCTTGCTATAATAACTTGGTTAGGAGCCCATGGCACCCTAAGAAGGTGTATGGTAGGATTAGATTAGCTATGTGGTGATTACAAGAGGTTTGGTGATGTTAGAAATTAGTTATAAACCTTGAAAACTTGATTTGGAGCATGTTTTAGACATGCTGTCCCATTTTGTGAAATCCAGGAAAATCAATAAATACAAAGTAAACTTTGGCAAAATTTTTAGAAAATACTTTCAAAAACGAATCCGTAGGCGAAAGAACGGATTAAAAAGAGTTTATAACGAAGAAGTTATGATTTTTGCAAGATTGTTGACGAAAAGTATTTTTCTGGAAAATAGTTGTTGTTGGACGTTTTTCATTGGACAAAAAGAGGCTTTAGACGTAACCCGGAGGAGCCGAGCTTTCCAAAATATATTACTACATACTAAAACGTAACCGTGGATATAAAGAACAAGTAAAATGGACATATAACGACAAAGATATTCACGTTTGAATATCGGCTAAACCCATTTTTATTTTGACAGCTTTTAATAAAAATTGGCACTAAAACTACATAGTACTTTTATAAGCTAGAAATAATACCAAGTACCAAGTTTTATAACTAATGAAGTATTAGTTATTACAAGTATATTTTCATCATTTCAAGGCGATATTTCAAGGATTACAACCCGAGGATTTCAACACTAACATGGAAACATACGATATATATATAAGTATATATATATTGCAACTAGCTTATTATATTTTCTAATAGCAATATTTTTCCAAATTCTTGGATTATATATTTTGATAAAACAAGTGTTTTTCCAAAGAGTAGAGTGGTATAGGAACATGAGCATGGACATTCATAACATCATTTGGTGATCTAAATGAGATCGTTCATCATTCATATTTAGGTTGTGGCAGCTAACCGTGCATTGTTGTTCACTTCATATTATCATCAGTATCATCAGTTGAGGTGAGTATTCATAGCCCCGTTTACATTTTTATTGTTTTCAAATCCCACGGGGGAGAATACATTGCACCATTTTAGTACGAGCCCAAGTATCAAAACCTATGTACATAGCTTAAGTAGCTTGTCTGCCATGTGATAAGTCCCCTATAACATCATGAACCGTTAATTTACCGCTAAGCGAGAGTGAGTGGACAGATCTATTGAGGGTGACGCCTCCATCCGTGGTAGTGATTACCAACAGTAAGCGGATGCATGTCATGTCTTTTACATTGGAGTGTTTGGCAGAACATTCAGGAGGGACATAGAATTTCATCAGTCATAGCTTCGGTGTCATGAGCTTAAGGTCTATTGTACTATTTTACGTGACTTTTGTCATGCATTTATACTTGTGGTGGCCGTACAAACATTAAATTTCATAAACCTATGATTATTCACCAACATTCGTGTTGACCGTTTTCGCAATGTATTTTCAGGTAACTAAGGCATCATCATATTACATGCATGGAGTCACATTAGGGTATGCCAGGGATGACGCACTACATCTTGGATTTTTCATGCACTTGTGTAAATTATCGTTTGACATTTCCTGAACTTGCTTTCTGTAAACGTTTCAACCTTTGGGGACCTATGTTTTGTAGCACTGGATGCTTTTAAATAAATCAAACGATATGTATTTTCCAAACGACACTTTAGGTCGTTCAATATTTCCTTGTTATGGTGCTATGACAGTTACACCCCCAGGCATTCCATTCCGCTGCAAGTCAGGTAAATTGGGGGTGTGACACCCTGATACTACTTTTGTCCACTCTTTCTATCCAGGCCTATGGATTTTTGTGACGCAACTGAATGTACTCTGTATGTACCTGCTGTTGGTTATCAAGGTTCTCACAGTGGTTAGCCCAATAGATTCAGATCTTAACTTAAAACCATTGTGGAATAATCAGTAATCTACAGATAAAGGTATATAAGAGACCTGCCATCATTACTAAAGAGTTTACGTGTTGCAACAAAAAGGATTCCATTAAACCCGGAATCTCTATAGGAGCTCATAAATTGGCTGGTAGATTCCGTTGTTGACGGTTGACAGCATCCCTCCTGCGGCGTAAGGTATCACAACCTCCCACCCAGGGCCTTTAAGAGGAAGTTTGCTCACCAAATAGTCCGGTTTACCCTCTGCTTTTACAGGCCAGCAGTTCTGAGATCACTATGATCTAACACCCTCTCGAGATCCTCATCACTGATGTCGGTCTGAATCTTCTTGTCTTTAGCATCTTCTTCACTCTTTAGCAGAGCCACAATATCCTCTTCCTGAAAACAACAGAGCCCTTTAGTACTCAATGAAGCAAGCCAATAGCATTATTTTAGAGGTAGCAATTTCAACCAGTTATATGGTAACAAGTCAATTCGGGTTGTATTGTATTGATGTCACAGGTCAAACGAGGCACGTGTAGAAAATTAGATAATATGAAATGGGTTCAACGGGTCAAAAGTCAGCTAAAATGTATCCAGATCCTTAAAATGTACCAAATCATTTTATTTATAGGAAATTATATTTAACTAAGGTTTGTCTTTAGGGTACATGTAAAGATTTATTTAACTAATTCATTATTTTAAATAGCATTGCTCTTTTTTTGTAAACTTTAGTAAGTCCATAAACGTAGCACCCAATCCAAAGAAAAGCAAGATCGCCAGTTTAGATTCCATTATAAATAACTTTATGATACCATCTCCACACAAGAAATTATAATGCATTTCATATTGGTATGGCCTACACAATTAGTATGGTGAGCATAAATAACTTTAAGATACCATCTCTACACAAGTCATAATAATGCATTTTCATATCATCTCATGTTGGTGTTGCCTGCACAATCAGTATACCGAGCATAAATATAAACAGTACAAACGTTTAGCAAATTTCCTAAGTAGAAATAATGGTTTCAAGTAGCCTACAAATGGTTTCAAGTAGAAACAATGGTTTCAAGTAGCATTCCAATCTGTCCCCTGGATCTCTTTCAGGGACAGGTTGAGGCGTTCGTATGTTAGCTACTGAAATGGTACTGGCATTATGTCAGGGATGAATCGAAAAGATGGAAATAACCCTAAATCTGTTAAGTAGAAATTGATTTTGTATTGTTTGGTTGCAATTGCAGGGCGAAAATGGAGCACATGTTTATGTTTTCCAAAAAGTAGCTGACTTCCTCACTATGTCACTTGACAAGGTAATTATATTTGTTTCTTCCTTGGTAATACTTATCTATGCAATGGGAATTCAAACAAAGTTGAACACAAACCGTTGAATAACCTTAACATGAGTTTTGTGTATATCAGCATCAGGTTAGGAATGTACCCGTTTGATGCAAGAAGATGCCATTAATTGCCCTTGAATATGAAACACCAAGGTTAATAAAACATCATATTATTTTCTTAATCTAACAGATGATTTCATAACTACCAACATGGTGTACAAAGAAGTTCTTTGCTTTGAATGTACGAAGTTTATTATATATTGTTTATGTTATAATCTTTATCAATCATATTCACATTTGAGTTTTCTTAAATCAATAATCATATATTCACATTCTTTATAATTATGAGCAGAGTATGTGAGAGCTATTGAGTTTTACAAGTATTGCAGCTGCAGATGAAGCTGGGTATAATTTAGAATGACCAAGCAACCCTTGGTCTCACAAAGGCATTCTCAGTTCCTACTACCATCTAGATGGCTTTTTTAAGGCAACATTGGGAATACCAACAAATAGTAAGCTACCTCTCATGGATCTTATAGCTTTGTGGTTAGTTTACTTGCTTTAAATGCTAATTTTGGAATTCAGTACCGAGAACAAATTAGTGAAGAGCATTGGAATGGTTGTTCATAATCTCAAAAACCTTGGATTTACATCTATGACTGAAGATGCATATGTTTCTGCTGTATTCTTACTTTTAAAGGTACACGCTTGCTCCATCCTCATGTGACATACTTATCAAATAGAGAAAATGCTACGAAATAGAAACCAAATTTTACCATTGTTCCACCAAGAGGTTGTAGTACTTTTTTTAAAGTGGTTGTGACCACTTAATCATACTGAAATGTTTATCTGTTATGTGACATGGCCCCCCAATTTTCTAAATACTATTTAGCAATACTGGAATGATTATCTGTAGCAAAGACCATGTTTAGCAATACCAGAATCTGAGATTTGTGGTCAACGTAAATACTATTTTCATAAGCATGTCTTAGTTTCCATGAAAACATAAATACACGCTGATTCAACAACTAAACTAAATAATTTCACTCGATACCTTAGAACATTCCTATGTGTTGATCTAACAATCTTGACCCGATATCTCTTTATAAAAATTTAACCATATTGACCTGATAACTGGTCCGCCCTCCTGATTCACCACCTTTACTGGCATAGTAAATTGATGTAAAATATCTATGGCAATGAGGTACTATTTTATAAACAATAAGAATGCATCTACATTGACACACGCAGTAATATCACTTTGTCCTACGATGCTAACATATTTTCCATTTGATCCCAGCTTTACTGTGTAAATATGTCTGGTTTAGGGGCATCCAAGTCCGCTTGATGGTGTTCAGCCAGCTGTGAAAGCTGTGCTAATAAAGGCATACAACAAATATAGCAAGTTACATGTGATTCGTTCAGCAGACATGATCACATATATGTAACGGGTGTGCTGACGGGTCGGTGCAGGCTGCAGTAAATGAGGGTCTGCATTGGAGTGAGAAAAAGTGAATGGGTTTGCGAGGAAACAATTCGGGTCGGGTTATAAAAACATAATGTAGCGGTTTATGGAGATGCGCTTGGGAAAATGGCTATTACGGGGAATTTGAATGTAGGTTAGCCAAGCCTTTTGACTTATAATATGCCTACGTTTGGTAAGTCACAGTAAAGATGTTTTCCGGGGCACATGGATATATTCCCTCTTACCAGAGAGATACAAGCTTCCGATATGTCATCATTTGAGGCCACGCTGAATTGTGACGAAAGGAGGCTGAAGTCAGATAATTAGCACCAAAAGTAAGAAACTATCAACTCTACAGATTCTGGCATAGGGGCTCTTTTTACAGGGTATGTATGGGTGGGTCACAAGGCCTGCTAAGATGGCCAAACAAAATTACTACCCTAATTTGTTTTTTATATGATATTTTGGTAATAAGTTATGTTAGTCTTCTTTTCCTATATAAAAACTTCATTACTGATATATAAAGGAATTCGGAGATTCTTGGTAATGGATCGTAATGTATTTATTGATGCCAAGCTACCGGAAGATGCAATAATTAATGTGGAGACAACGTGATCATCCGCGGTGAACAAGAATTGGGGATCGAATGCGGGCGAAATTCCCGCCAATGGCTGAGATGTTCAGTCGACTCCCTCCCCCTTTGTGGGGTCCGGACCCCTACGAGTGAGCAGAAAAGGGAGGAGTTTCAAAGAAGGCGATTTTTGCTTGGAGATCACTGCTTGAGTAGCCAAACTCAAGCAAGAAAACAAAGTTCAAAGTTACATGTAATGTCTACGGTTTATACATTTTTTTTCACTCTTAGTTAGTGACTTATAGGAGTTAAATTGGGGCTAATGATTACAAGTTGTAGGTAGTGATACGGAAGTTGTAAAAGCTTTAGAAGTTATGCTTTATGCTTAAAGAGGAAGCAACATGATGCAAGTTTCTTAAGGAAGGGATTGAAACAGTAGGAATAAGGTATGTCACTCGGTACTGAGGCAACTAACATTTACTCATAAATGTGTATCTCTGACAGATATTTTAACTCTAATAACTAAGAAATTGTGTTTAACATTTAACTTTGATAATGACAATATGGCATTAGAAATACGATACAATACTCACTTCCTACTACAGGATGGCTAAGATCGTGATATCTTAACCATCTTGAAATAGTATTTATTTCAAATTGATTATATCAGGTTGTGAGAAACTTTATGTTGTTTCGTGCAGAATTTTAAGGTTAAAGTGGTTGCAGTGAGGATCGCCAGCATCTCAATCACAACCACCAAATAACTTTTCAATGGTACGTCCATTGTTGAAAGTCCCTCAATGCCTATTTTCCATGTGTGTAACCTCAAATTGCCGTTAATAACAATCTTAGATTGTGTCATTTTTTCTTGATTCGTATTTAAGATATACACATTTTTTGGCAAGTTGCTTTAAAAATTTGTATTGCATACGAAACTGTATGTAGGTCGCCCAGTCACTTTTGCACCGTTACTCTTTTTTTTCTTTTTTTCTTTTTTTTTAACTTGCAGCCTTATTCATGGTACACAACTTACCACATTATCACCATAAGTCTGATTGTGGGGGCATTAGATACCACAATTTTAAAAAGAGCCCAAAACAGAGCCAAATTATCACTGAATTTGGGAAGTCTTTAGTTGTTAGTTGAGTAATGTGATGCTTATACACTGATTTTGGGTTTATAGTAAAATTTTGATTAAAACATCAGGTAATTAGCATAAGAAAGTGGCTTAATAGATAGCGCTTATGTTGCTCAAAATTTCGAATTGTGACAGTTAGATAGTTATTGCATAAACTGTTTAGGTATTTAGATAGTTATTGCTCATATGAGAACCATGTAGTGATTATTTTGGTGATTGTGAATTGCAGTCAGTTGCAAAGAAGCTAGCTGAACTTACTGGAAAGGGGGTGACAAGAATCATTGGAGGTGGAGATTCAGTAGCAGTAACGGTTCCACTTTTTCAGGCCGGTAAAAAGCCAGGGGGCGCTGATGTGGAGAATTAAAAAAAAATACTAAATAAGTGCTAAAAAAACGATATGGGTTCCGGATTTGACAAAAGATGCTTTTGTTAGAAAGGGTAGAGCTTGAGCATATCAGGTAGTGAATTAGTTTCCAATAGCAATTATGCATTTTGATTTTATGCTTTTCGTATGTTCTTTTTTTTCCCTCAAGAAGAACGTTTTATTACTCAACTGGCGGCAGTTTTTGTACCCATTGTATTCATTCACTTATAATTTATAACAATTGGATATTTATTTTACATGATCTGATGTTATATAGAATTTGGATTCTACATAATTCAGTAGTAATTTAATTGGTTGGCACATCTTCAGTCCCATACTTTGTTTCAGCTCATTTGTTTTAAAATACTACTAGCAACACCTTTAGATGTTTCTTTTGCTGATGCTCTGGACAACTTTTTCTTTAGTACTAGCACAATCGGAAAGTGATAATAGGCTGCAAATTTGCATTGAGTACTTCAGGTTAACACACTTCTTAAGCTAAACTACCTGCCCACAAAAGAATTGCTGAAACCTTGATCAAACTTACAAACCCATTTCCCTCCTCATTTTTCTCAACATAAATCACAAAAGTTTTTAATTTTAGTAGGGTTTGATGTATTATAAATTGTACACACTGAAAGAATGATTTATCCTTTAGCTCGACCTCCATCATCTCAAAAGACACATAGAGGCGTACAATTTTGGTTTTGGTAGTTGGACTGGTTTAAAAACGATTTGATCTAAAAGATCAGTATGTAATTACACAACCAGACTAGCTAGCTACCGTCAATTAGTCTAAAGTTTGATCAAAGATGGAAGGGCCCCGATGTAGTCAAATTCTTATTTTATTATGTTTCACATTGACTGAAATCGTCTCATTGTCAATGGCCCACAATACTGCAATAGGTAAAAAGGAGGCTGCATGGTAAGAAAACCTGTAAGGCCTACAACCCTATCGACAAATGTTGGAGGTGTGACCGTCACTGGCCAAGAACCCTAAAAAACTTGCTCACTATGCCAAAGGGTTTGGTCACGGGACCTGTGGGGGCAAAATGGAGAATTTATATTGTGAATGACTTTGACATGCAGGTCTCCAGCCTGAACCACTTTGGATCACGTTCTCAGGTCATATGACAATCAGGCTCAGCTAGGAGCTTATCTTTATGTCTGATAAGACCATTGATGGTCGTGGTTTTAACATTCATGTTGCGGGTGGAACCGATTTTATGTTCCAGTTTTTCCATAATATCATTATTCATGGTCTTCACATGTATGATATTGTTACGACTATATTGATGTTCTTTTGACTAGAATGAGGATGCATATCAGCAGGAAAACATTGCTCCTAAAGATAAAAATGACAAGCTATTATCAGTTATTAAAAATGTTAGTTACACACATTTTTACAAGTAGTGTAATGTTTGTTATCAAAATTGGACTATTGACTTCACTGATCAGTCATAATTTTTCAAAATTATTATATATTTTTATACATAAAACAATGCAAAAACTACACCCTTTTTGAACCATGAGTATCGTATTGATTCTCGCAATTTTTTTATGGTACATTGTCAAAGACTGTATTTTAAAGAAGTATACTTTAAGCTTAATCGAGTGCAACTGAATTTTTATGGTAAGGATTGTAACTACTCTAAATAATGTGGAGATTCTTTGTTGTGATAACGATGGTAATTACACAATCCTTAATATTTTGCATTTGAGTTTATTTGATAGTATACGTTGTTCTTCGGACCACTTTGGAACTTTTTTCACTCATATTCCATAAACGTATTATTTTTTCGTTCTTAATCAATTCAATATATAATTCAGTGTGTTATAGCTTATTTTCATTAACTTACTTTTTTCAACGATATTAATTATAAGTCATGTTAGCCTTCCTTATATATTGTTTTCCATTAACTAATACCTTACAAGGACAATTATAAGTCATGCCCGCCCATCGAGCGGGCCTTGAAAGCTAGTATATATATATATATATATATATATATATATATATATATATATATATATATATATATATATATATATATATATATGTATATATGTATATATATATATATGTATATATATACATATATATATGTATATATATATATATATATATATATATATATATATATATATATATATATATATATGTATACATATATATATACAGGTATATATATATATATATATATATATATATATATATATAAATACATATATATGTATATATATATATACATATATATATATATACATATATATATATATGAGGAAAATACCATAGACCATGTTTATTGTATATATATATATATATATATATATATATATATATAAATACATATATATGTATATATATATATATATACATATATATATATATATATACATATATATATATATATATATATATATATATATATATATATATATATATATATATTGTTAGGATTAAAAGTGACGATCATTATTGAGTCAAATAGTTAGTTAAATATATCAATGTAATAGTTAGTAAATGCTACTTTATTAAGTTTATGTGTATTATTCATGCTTGTATAAAGTCTAAGGGCTAGTTATGTAATGTAGTCAAAGATATGTGAAGCCCTAGACTACAAGTATAAATACACTTGTAAGGCCTCATTTTGAGGTTGGTTCTCTTAGTCATTAACAAGGTTATTATTTTCACACACTAGAGTTCCCATCCTCTCTCTCTCTCTACTTACTTTCTCTCTCTAGATCTAGGCTTGAATCATATGTGAAATAGGTTGTTCTACGGTCCTACAAGTGGTATCAAGAGCCTACGGATAATTCTAGGTTGTTTTAGATTGTTTTTGGGTGAAAAAATCGTGTTTTTGGTGAAGAAAATTCGTATCTGGTACTGTTCATTCGAGTATTTTCGAGTTTGGAAATTTTTTTTCGAGTTTGAAAACATTTTGTCGAGTTTGAAAATAATCCTATCGAGTTTGGGACAAACATTTTGTCGAGTTTGAGATACAAGTTATCGAGTTTGAGGTGTATGTTATCGAGTTAGAAATTTTTTTTCAAGTTTGGTGAATATTTCGAGTTAGAAACATCTTTTTCGAGTTAGGTGCATAATTCTTTCGAGTTTGGAACCAGTTCTATCGAGTTTGGTGTTTGGTATTATCGAGTTTGGATTGCTTATCGAGTTAAGTACATTTTTTTATCGAGTTAGGATATAAGTTTTTCGAGTTAGGTGTTCTGTCAAGGTTATCGAGTTAAGTGGGTTTTCTATCGAGTTACGTGGGTCATCTATCGAGTTAAGTGTATTAAGTGGGTTATCGAGTTAGGTGCTTGACGAGTTAGCCATTCCCTTCCTAATCGTTTATCGAGTTAGGACACGTGTGACTCTAACTAAGGGGATACTCTGCCCAAATCTAGACTACTTATCGAGTTAGATACCATCTTAGACCTATCGAGTTAGAATTCTCCAAGACTTATCGAGTTAGACACCTCCTTATATCTTATCGAGTTAGAAACCCTATCCAGACTTTTCGAGTTAGATTTTTCCAAACTTATCGAGTTAGACTACATAATCTTATCGAGTTTTTTGGCGGGAAATTTTGAGTAAAATTTATTTTTCACACGAGACTTTACGTTCAATTTTTACGCGAGATTCTAAGTTTGGTATAACGTTGAAAATTTCGGCCGAAAATTCAAATTTTTAGGCCAAAATTCAAAAATTTCGGTAAAATTTGGCGAAAAAATTTTCAAAACTCAAATTTTTCTGGTTACCTTAGAATTGTATTTCTTTGAGATTTTCAAATTTTGAGAAAGAAAATTTTCATACTCGATTTTTGGCGGGAAATTACGAAATCAATCAGATCACCCGAGAACGAACTTTCATCTTCACCAAAACATCTAATCTTCAACAACAACCTTTGTTATCTTAAAAGATCCTAAGATCAACTTTATCACATATCGTTAAACAATGGAAATGAAAGAGCAAAATGAAAGACAGACGCAAGTAAGGATTAAGCTCTCAATGCACTCCAAAGAAAATTGTTTAAAACATTTTGAATCAGTTAAGCATCACTGTGTGGTTCTCTCAGAAGCACGTCAACCATTATTTGGTTTATCATTTCTTAGAACTTTTGAGACACTCTTCGGATCTGAAATGGACTTTGTTACCTTCATGAGGAATCTTCAAAACAACATAGTTCAACTCGAAATGCAAATTGAACAGGGAAGTGATTGCATGGTAGGATTTAGAGAGCTCAAGACACAGTTAAAAGGATTCATGACCATAGATATGAGAGCATTTAAGAATTCTTGGGATTATGAATCAGCAAGCAGTTTATGGAAAAAATACTTCACTAGCATAGAAGTTGAAGTCTTTAGAAATCAATTGCTTAATCATATGTACATACTGGAAACAGTGCTTAATGTCACTTCATCTGATGGAGATGCAGAAAAAGAAGAGGGATTCAGATGAAAAAGAAAGAAGCACTTCAATGAATGAGATTGAGAAGCTAAAACGGGAAAAAGAGCAGAAGGAAAGAGAGATGCAGTTAAAGGAAACTGAGGTGATTATAAAAGAGACAGAGAAAGATTTTCAAAAAGAAGATGATATGGTCAATGAGGGTGATGCATCAGATGATAGCTTGGCTTTCACGGGAAGTGATTCATCTTCAGGACAACAGGTTGAAAGCAGCAGTCCTAGCTATGATTCAGATACTGATGTTACACAAAGGAATGAAGCTGTTTGGGACACCGAAGATGATCGTATCAGACCTTCATCATACACAGAGATATTGGCTACGGTAAAACATTCACATGCTCATGGTAATGGTAATATCTTTGATAATGTGTTTGCTCATGATCAGACACATCCTGCGCATCCTGAGTCTATTAGTGACACATATGTGGAGGAACAAAATGATAGCAATATCACTTTTGATACTCCAGATATGGATCCTAATAGAGGTGAACCTGCCCAGGATGGATCTTCTTATGAACAAGATCGTGCCATATTTGCTTCATTAATCAATAATTTCAAACATGAACTTGAAAAGTGCAAAGAGGACAATCGCAAAGCTAAGCAAACGAATGTCTTATTGACAAAAGAGCTTGAGAGATTTAAAGAAATGGAAAAAGGTTTTCAAAATGTAACAAAAAGAAAAACTGAACTTGAATTTGAAAACTCAAACCTTAAATGTCACAACTCACCATTTCACGTCATTTACCATTTCAGGTCATTTTCCGAAACTTCGACTTTTTACTATTCATAAATCACTATTCATCAAAACACTATTCATCGATTTACTATTCATCGTTTTCGAGGTCAGTTTGATATTCTGAGAAACTTTTTGGAAAATTACTATTCACCAAACACTATTCATTTCCGGAAAAGTTTTCACCATTCGCTTGCATTAATTATTTCATCGTAAATTTAGTTTACGGGTATTCAAATTCGCGTAACCGGATTGGTTTAGGTGCGAATTCATTTCATTAGTGTTGAGTACACTGCATACGGACTGGGGATAGTCTGCATATCATCATAACAGCATTTTCATGTTATACCACTCTTAGGATTTTCAAATTTCCATATTCAGTACATTTAACGTTTTTACGTATAAGTATTTATAGTAAACGTTAACACTCGGTTTATACACGGCGAATATATCTAAATATTCCCACAATGGTCCCGACATATTTTTATATCCATTTTAACATCATAAAAGTTATAACATTCAGTTACCCAGTATTTTGGAAATTTATTTTATTTTAACGTACGCGTATGAATATAGCGTCGGTTTTCGTTAAAACTAAACATTAATCACCCGATCACTCAGTAAATGTACCCAACATATTTTTAATATGTTTTTAACATTATTATAACTAATTTCATCCCGGTATACTTCGTGAACATTTATTTCTAATAAAACCGATACCCGATCGTAACTAAAAACGCTAACTAGTGCAAATTTCTTACAAGGTTTCTAATTAACTACCAAGCACCCTAACCCCCCCCCCCCCCCCTACACCCCTTGATAAAACCGGCCATGTGCCCTTTCTTTTAACCCTTGGCATTAATTTTCCTAAGTATAATACTAATAAACATAAAAACCTTAACTTTACTAATTACCTAAAATCATAAACTACTTTTGGATCAAATTTTCAAGATCATTTCTCTCTTGCTCTCCTCCATACCCACGGCATCAACAAGGTACCAAGGATCTCCATGATCAACTAATTATTTTTCATAACTTAAAGCTACAATCTTACTCCTTTTATGATTCTAATCAAGATACAAGCAACAAAAACACAAGAACAACAAGTTTAATCATCCAATAATCACCTCATTTTATCAAGTAAGTTTTCATCTTTATTTTTTCATGAATCATCCTATTTTTACATGTATTACATAAGAATCATGCTAAAAACCATGTATAAGTAGCTATACTATACTTTATTTTTGTTAAAATGAAACATACAAACCCTAACTTTCTTGTTATGAATCCCCTAGCTCTAATAACTTGGTTAGGAGTCCATGGCACCCTAAGAAGGTGTATGGTAAGATTAGATTAGTCATGTGGTGATTACAAGAGGATTGGTGATGGTAGAAATTGGTTTTTAACCTTGGAAACTTGATTTGGAACCTATTTTAGACATGCTGTCCCATTTTGTAAAAATCTGGAAAATCAGTAAACACCAAGGAAACTTTGGCAAAATTTTTAGAAAATACTTTCAAAAACGAATCCGTAGGCGAAAGAACGGATTAAAAAGAGCTTATAACGAAGAAGTTATGACTTTTGCAAGATTATAGACGAAAAGTATTTTCTGGAAAAATAGTTGCTGTTGGACATTTTTCGTCGGTCAAAAAGAGGCTTTAAACGTAACCCGGAGGAGCCGAGCTTTCCAAAATATATTACTACATACTAAGACGAAACCGTGGATATAAAGAACAAGTAAAACGGACAAGTAACGACAAAGATATACTCGTTTGAATATCGGCTAAAACCCTTTATTAATTGACAGCTTTTATATATTTTGGCGCAAAAACTACGAAGTGCATTTTCAAGCTAAACATAATATCAAGTACCGAGCTTTTAAACTAACGTAGTATTAGTTATTATGAGTATGTTTTCATCATTTCAAGGTTTACAACCCGAGTATTTCAACGCTTACATGAGAACTGACGTTATATATATATAAGTATATATGTTATAACAAGCCATTTATATTTTCTAATAGCAATATTTTCCAAAGTTTTGGATTATATATTTTTGACAATACAAGTGTTTTCCTAAAGAGTAGAGTGGTATAGAAACATGAGCATGGACATTCATAAACATCATTTGGTGATCTTAACGAGATCATGCATCATTCATTATAGGTTGCGGCAGTTAACCGATCATTGTTGTTCATTACATATCATCGCAGTATCATCAGTTGAGGTGAGTATTCATAGCCCCGTATACATTTTTATTGTTTTCAAATCCCACGGGGGAGAATACATTGCACCATTTTAGTACGATCCCAAGTATCAAAACCTATGTACATAGCTTAAGTAGCTTCTCTGCCATGTGATAAGTCCCCTGTAACATCATGAACCGTTAATTTACCGCTAAGCGAGAGTGAGTGGATAGATCTATCGAGGGTGACGCCTCCATCCGTGGTAGTGGATACCAACAGTAAGCGGATGCATGTCATGTCTTTTACATATGAGTGTTTGGCAGAACATTCGGGAGGGGCATAGAATTTCATCAGTCATAGCTTCGGTGTCATGAGCTTAAGGCTATTGTACTATTTTTACGTGACTTTTGTCATGCACTTATACTTGTGGTGGCCGTACAAACATGTTATTTCATAAACCTATGATTATTCACCAACATTCGTGTTGACCGTTTTCGCAATGTATTTTCAGGTAACTAAGGCATCATCATCATATTACATGCATGGAGTCATTAGGGTGTGCCAGGGATGATGCACTACATTTTGGATTTTCATGCACTTGTGTAAATTATCGTTTGACATTTTCAGAACTTGTTTTCTGTAAACGTTTCAACAGTTGGGGACCTATGTTTTGTAGCACTTGATGCTTTTCAATAAATCAAACGATATGTATTTTCCAAACGACACTTTAGGTCGTTCAATATTTCCTTGTTGTGGTGCTATGACAGTTACACCCTCAGGCATTCCATTCCGCTGCAAGTCAGGTAAATTGGGGGTGTGACATTAAATCTCAAGCTCAAAAGTTTGAAATGTATGGAGAGTCTGTCAAACCACTTTTAAAGAGAAATGAAGAACTTGAAGTTGGTTATAGAGAAGCCGTTCTTCGTGAAAAGCGTTCCATTCAAAATCTGGATACTCAAATGGTTGTTAACAACAGAAAGGTTCAAGCGCTTTTAAAAGAGAACAATGATTTAAAAAGTGAAAATTCAAAGCTTCAGAAAACCACATCAAATTTTGAGATTGTAAACACAAAACTTGAGAATGAAAACAAAGAGTTTTTGAAACGAACAAACGATCTTGAAAACAAACTTCGAAAATTGGGACAGACTTCTCAGACATTCAACATGCTGCCTACTAAAGATGAGGAGGTTGAGAAACAAACATCTGGGATTGGTTTTGTGATTCATGCTAATGTGGAAAATGAAAAACCGTGTGTTTTAAACAAAGTGAAAAAGCTGACACCTATTTTATACAACGCTGAAGATATGGGAAAAGAATTGTCAGATGATCTTTTGTTTGAGTCTCAAGATATTTTAAAATCTGAAGAGGAAAAACGTTTGAAAGTAAAACAAACAAAAAACCCTCTCTCGTATCACGGCTTTGTGTATGGTGGTCTACAATTGACAGATTTTCCAAAAGCACCTTTCAAAAGAAAAGACACAAATGTCAAAAGATTTTTCAAAGAAGCTCAACTTGCTACTTATGATGCTACGTTATGGCAAAATAAAGCAAGGAAACAATTTTGTAATCTTAAACATCACATTGAGCATACGTTAAAAGCCATTTGGTTTAAGCAAGTAAACATCGATAACAGCGTTTGGTCTAATCCTCTTTCGTCAGATGTACGCCTTAAGATTGAAGTCCAAAAGATTTTGAAAGAAGAGATTGAACCTCATGTGAAAAATCTCAACTTAAGTTTTGAGTACTTTGAAAAACATCTTGTCACTGAAATGAGAGAAGACTTAAAGTACGTTCATTCTCTTGAAGACGAATTTGATGAAAAATGCTTATTACTTGACATTCAAAAGGAATTTTTCACAAATCAAATAGAGTCTTTCAAATCAAAATCTGTTTGCCATGAGAAAGTGAATGAGAATTTTGAACAAACATCTTCTTTGAAATCTGAAAATCTTTGTCTCAAAAAGAAAATCACCGAGCTTTCAAAAGAAGCTGCTGATGTCAAAGCAGAATTGTCAAAAAGAACTGCTCACTTTGAGAAACATCTTGCAATAATCGAAGCACAAAGTATCTCTTTCCAACTTAAACTGCAAGAGAAGAATGAGAAAATGTCTTCTGAAAACTCTTTGACATCAGTGCTTAAAGACAAGGAAAAGATTTTTGAAGAAAAATGTGATGATACCAATATCAAGTTTGATTTAGACGAACTTGATACAAAAAATCTTGAATTGGAACATGATGTGGCATCATTACAAAAAGAAAATGAGCATTTGAAACAGACTTACAAAAACTTGTTTGATTCAATCAAGCGGTCAAGAGTTCAGAATCAAACTTCAAACAAATCTGACTCTCAGATCACACCAAATCATCTTTTTGAAAAAGAAAAGTCTGTGCTTCAAAATAAAATTGTTGAATTGGAAAAAACAATTGCACAACAAATCAAGGATTTTGGTGATGCCAAAAATGATTTTTCAATCGAAACAGAAAAATATGAAAAATATTTTGCACATCTTGAAAATCAAAATGCTTCTTTGCAAGAAAAACTGGCATCATCGGATCATCTTTCTCTTCAAAAAGAATACAATGATTTGAGAACGTCATACAATGCCTTAAAAGCAAAGTTTGATGTTCTTAACCTGTCAAAAGGAAAATCTCAAGTTTCAAACGAGTCTAAACTACAAGTAAATGTTTCGGAGAAGGTTTACACGGGTGAATCTTCCAAACCATTTTCGAAAAAGGTTTCTCAGTTTACAACCTATTCTTTGCAAAAAGGAAGGAAATTTTCAAAGAGACCTAATTTTTCTGAAACATTTACTCCTCAAAAGGTTTCAAATGCAAGTGCTCCTAAAGAAAAGAATCAAGGTTTTCAAACTCCATACTCTCGTTTTACTCCGGTAAAGCCAGTGTGGAAACTAAAGCAAAGCCGTTCAAAACATTTGAATTATTCAGACTCTGAAATGCTTCCGCTACAACAAAGGAATGGCTATGCTTTGAAAAATCCCAATTCTGGAAGGTTTCCATTCATCTCAAAAACGAATTTTCGAAATGAAACGCCGAGTTTCAACAATGGATGGAGAACTTCTTCTTCAAGTTTTAAAACTCCAAGAGAGACACCGAATTTCTCAAACAACTTTTAAAAGCAAAAGAGTTTTAAATCACCATTGATTCCACGAGCTTTATTTCAAAATGAAACACAGGTTTTCAGTCCTCATTGGAATTCAACTTCTTTGTCTCGGATTGACACAACTTTCAAATGGATTTCAAAATATGGTAAACCCATTGGCGCCGTGCTTAAATGGGTTCCAAAAGTTGTTGTCTAATCCAAAATCAAAATGGCTTGTAAGTACTTCAGCTTACAACCCGGGCTTCAAAGATGGCTTTCGTATACATCAATACGAAACCCTGGCTTCAATTATGACTTCTTAGTATTTCAGCTAAGGACTCGTTCTTCAAAGAAAGGAAAGTGCTTAATCATTCAAAGGTTTTTAATATCTTTTGAGCTCTTATCCTAAAAACATTATGGCTTATGCACACATAACAGTGTATAACCCGTGATTTTCAAAGAAAGGACCCTGTTGTACATTTATGTGCGACAATCCTAAATGATAAGAAGACTACTCTCCAAAAAGCTTATCAAAGTCTTCTTAATTTTTTTGAGCAAAATTTTGAAAAATGTTTCTAAAGGTTTTCAAAACTTTTCAAGATATTACTCCCTCAAATCCTTCAAAGCAGATATTTACTCAAAATGTTCTAATTTTGAGGGGGAGTAATAAAAAGATGTTCCAAAAAGATCATGCTTAAAACAAATTCGGAAATAACATACATCCGTTTCTCCCATAAGCTATCCAAAAACAAAGGTTTCAATCAATTGGTATCAAAAATACCATGGATATGCTATTTTTGAGGGGGAGAAATGTGATTAAAATGTGATCGTCTTGAATCTCAAAAGAGCTCGACTCAGAAATGACCCAAGAATTGACGAAACAACAAAAGTTAGTAATCGAAAAGACTTATCCTCGACGGGTAATAACATCAAGTTAGTTACTAGAGCTAGTTGTCACCTAAAAGCTGACAATGGAACTCTTTAACTAGCCACGTAAGCGTGTCTCGAAAAGGATTTGTCTTAGTAGAAATGTACCGTTTCGAGAAACTTTCTGTGGATATGACCAGGCCGGGTAATAACTTCAAGCTAGTCTAACTAGTGATGTAAGCGTGTCTCGAATCGGTTGTGTTCATTGAAAGTGAATCAATTCAAAAGTGCAAACTCCTCACGCATGTGCAAATTTCTTAATAATCCATGAGCACATGTGAAGGGGGAGTCCTTCAAATGAAATGCAAAACTCTCGAAGTGTTAACAAAGTATGTTTTATTATCATAAACACTTTGAGAGATTTTCACAAATGGTTTGATGGCAACAATAGGATAGTCATGAAGTTATAAGGTGACTAAGGTTAGGGAAAACCGTCCTATGATCCGCCAGAGCCGGAGGGATCTACCCAAGGACAATTCCAATAGATTAGAATTAGAAGTCCTTAGGTATGATTTGAAAAAAGGAGAAAAGAATGAAAGGAGAAAGAAGGGGTTGAAGAATTAAAAAGAAAAGCAAATGAAAGGGTGAAAAGAAATAGCCCTCCATATGTTCAACCTTATGGCAGACACCGGGTTCAACTCATATGCTACTGGTTGTTACTAAGGTGACACTGGTATTGAAGATAAAGACGTCATGGACCCAGTGACGCACTGCACTTAACCTTCTAGCTACTCGAGTATCTCTCAAAAGGTACTTGTTTCATTCTCACGGGGAACCGATGTAATCTATCGACTTATCTCTTAGAGATGGTTGATATTGAAGCAGGAGACCCCTCCCTAGTCTCCGCATAGGAAACCAAATTATGCACTTATCGAGTCTAGAGCCATGAGATACGTAAAAAGATCTCTTAGGATACACTTTCCTATGAATACACTTGTGTTCGCCAAAAAGGACACAAGTTGTAAGAGTCTTTATGAGATCTACGGATCTTGCCTTATCTTTCATGATGGTTACTATGTTCCAAAACGGTCTACAGTTGTGGGGTGATCTCCAGCAACTCACCTGAATCATTGATGTACTTCGGTGGATCTAGTAAGCCCTTTCAAGGGTATCTGGTTCAGGAACGGCCTTGGTAAGGGTTAGAAGGAGTCTTCACACTATGCTGTTGACGATCTCTAATTCCGAACCTGTAAGTACCGGTTGATTTATTGCTAACTGTTTTATGCAGGTACTCATAAATGTTCCTTGGAGAAAGATCGTTTCCATCACTCAAAGATCCACATGCTCATACCCTGCAAAGCTCTCTTCAAAGATCTAAGCAAAGCTAAGTTCAGAATGTTTCTAAGTCAAAGTCAAAGAATCTTCAATCTAAAGAAACAAAGAATAAAGTCAAAGAGAAGAGAACTTCACAAAGATTCAAAGTCAAACAAAGTATGAGCATGTTGGAAAAGACGTAAAGACAACAGAGTAAAGATGTTGATCAAAGGCAAGAAAGATCACAAAGCATGATTGGAACAAAGAAACTAGCAAAACTATTACACAAGGACTCAAAGTTCAAGAGAACAAGCTTCAAAGATCAAAGATCAAAGTCACAAAAGAGAGATCTCAATGATCACCCTTAGGGGGAGATTGTTAGCATTAGAAGTGTTGATCATTTATAAAATCAAAGTGAGATCTCAATGATCGTCCCTTAGGGGGAGATTGTTAGGATTAAAAGTGACGATCATTATTGAGTCCAATAGTTAGTTCAATATATTCATGTAATAGTTAGTAAATGCTAGTTTATTAATGTTTATGTGTATTATTCATGCTTGTATAAAGTCTAAGGGCTAGTTATGTAATATGGTCAAAGATATGTGAAGCCCTAGACTACAAGTATAAATACACTTGTAAGGCCTCATTTTGAGGTTGGTTCTCTTAGTCATTAACAAGGTTATTATTTTCACACACTAGAGTTCCCATCCTCTCTCTCTCTACTTACTTTCTCTCTCTAGATCTAGGCTTGAATCATATGTGAAATAGGTTGTTCTACGGTCCTACAAGTGATTCATAATCCCAAGACTTCTTAAATGTGAAAATAATAACCTTTGTTTTTTAACCTCATCTAACTCGATAAACCTCATCTAACTCGATAAACCTCATCAAACTCGATAACCATCCCTAACTCGATAATGCTTCAAACTCGGTAACCCCAAACTCGATAACTCCAAACTCGATAAGCTTACTTTGGTTTCTAACTCGATAAGTCTGAAAAGTTTGGGCAGAGTTTCCCCCTAACTCGATAACCGATAAACCTAACTCGATAAACGATTAGGTGAAACAGCCTAACTCGGCAAAATACATCTAACTCGATAACATGATCTCAAACTCGATAAGCATATCTCAAACTCGAAAGAAAAGAATTCCTAACTCGAAAGTTTTGCTCCAAACTCGATAAGAATGTTATCCTAACTCGAAAGACATGAACCTTAACCTCTAACTCGATAACTTTTTCACCAAACATGATAACTTTTTACACCAAACTCGATAAGACTACACCAAACTCGATAAACATCCATTCCTAACTCGATAACACATCTGATGAACAGTAACCATATTCGATTTTTTCACCAAAAACACGATTTTTCACCACAAAAACACCACGATTCGCCCCCGGTTTGCTTTGATACCAATTGTAGAACCCAAGAAACACCTTCCGGAGGACGAGGTTGATCAAAATATGCCATTATTTTAGAGAGAAAGTAGAGAGAAGGTGAGGTGACACAAAGATGTTTTTCTTATTATTATTATGTTGCACACCCACACCTCTCAAGTGAAGCCTTGAGAGGTATTTATAGGCCTTACAAAAGACAACTTTTACAATATTACATTAGTAGTCCCTGCACTTTATGCATTCTAGTTGTCTACTCCAATTCACGTAAATATCGCTCAGCTTCATTTCTAACAATTAATTGTTAGGATTAAAAGTGACGATCATTATTGAGTCCAATAGTTAGTTAAATATATTCATGTAATAGTTAGTAAATGCTAGTTTATTAAAGTTTATGTGTATTATTCATGCTTGTATAAAGTCCAAGGGCTAGTTATGTAATATGGTCAAAGATATGTGAAGCCCTAGACTACAAGTATAAATACACTTGTAAGGCCTCATTTTGAGGTTGGTTCTCTTAGTCATTAACAAGGTTATTATTTTCACAAAAAAAAAAAAAAAAAAAAAAAAAAAAAAGGTTTCAATCAATAGCATACATCCGTTTCTCCCATAAGCTATCCAAAAACAAAGGTTTCAATCAATTGGTATCAAAAATACCATGGATATGCTATTTTTAAGGGGGAGAAGACGTGATTAAAATGTGATCGACTTGAATCTCAAAAGAGCTCGACTCAGATATGACCCAAGAATTGACGAAACAACAAAAGTTAGTAATCGAAAAGACCTATCCTCGACGGGTAATAACATCAAGTTAGTTACTAGAGCTAGTTGTCACCTAAAAGCTGACAATGGAACTCTTTAACTAGCCACGTAAGCGTGTCTCGAAAAGGATTTGTCTTAGTAGAAATGTACCGTTTCGAGAAACTTTCTGTGGACTTGACCAGGCCGGGTAATAACTTCAAGCTAGTCTAACTAGTGATGTAAGCGTGTCTCGAATCGGTTGTGTTCATTGAAAGTGAATCAATTCAAAAGTGCAAACTCCTCACGAATGTGCAAATTTCTTAAAATTCCATGAGCACATGTGAAGGGGGAGTCTTTCATGAAATGCAAAACTCTCGAAGTGTTAACAAAGTATGTTTTATTATCATAAACACTTTGAGAGATTTTCACAAATGGTTTGATGGCAACAATAGGATAGTCATGGAGTTATAAGGTGACTAAGGTTAGGAAAAACCGTCCTATGATCCGCCAGAGCCGGAGGGATCTACCCAAGGACAATTCCAATAGAATAGAATTAGAAGTCCTTAGGGATGATTTGAAAAAAAGGAGAAAAGAATGAAAGGATAAAGAAGGGGTTGAAGAATTAAAAAGAAAAGTAAATGAAAGGGTGAAAAGAAATAGCCCTCCATATGTTCAACCTTAGGGCAGACACCGGGTTCAACTCATATGCTACTGGTTGTTACTAAGGTGACTCCGGTATTGAAGACAAGACGTCATGGACCCAGTGACGCACTGCACTAAACCTTCTAGCCACTCAAGTTCTCTTAAAAGAGCTTGTTTCATTCTCACGGGGAACCGGTGTAATCTATCGACTTATCTCTTAGAGATGGTTGATATTGAAGCAGGAGACCCCTCCCTAATCTCCGCATAGGAAGCCAAATGTGCACTTAGCAAGTCTAGATCCATGAGATTCATTAAAAAATCTCTTAGGATACACTTCCTATGAATACACTTGTGTTCGCCAAAAAGGACACAAGTTGTAAGAGTCTTTATGAGATCTATGGATCTTGCCTTATCTATCATGATGGTTACTATGTCTCTAACGGTCTACAGTTGTGGGGTGATCTCCAGCAACTCACCTGAATCATTGATGTACTTCGGTGGATCTAGTAAGCCCTTTCAAGGGTATCTAGTTCAGGAACGGCCTTGGTAAGGGTTAGAAGGAGTCTTCACACTATGCTGTTGACGATCTCTAATTCTGAAACTGTAAGTACCGGTTGATTTATTGCTAACTGTTTTATGCAGGTACTCATAAATGTTCCTTGGAGAAAGACCGTTACCATCACTCAAAGATCCACATGCTCATACCCTGCAAAGCTCTCTTCAAAGATCTAAGCAAAGCAAAGTTCAGAATGTTTCTAAGTCAAAGTCAAAGAATCTTCAAACTAAAGAAACAAAGATTAAAGTCAAAGAGAAGAGAACTTCACAAAGATTCAAAGTCAAACAAAGTATGAGCATGTTGGAAAAGACGTAAAGACAACAGAGTAAAGATGTTGATCAAAGGCAAGAAAGATCACAAAGCATGATTGGAACAAAGGAACTAGCAAAACTATTACACAAGGACTCAAAGTTAAAGAGAACAAGCTTCAAAGATCAAAGATCAAAGTCACAAAAGAGAGATCTCAATGATCACCCTTAGGGGGAGATTGTTAGCATTAGAAGTGTTGATCATTTATGAAATCAAAGAGAGATCTCAATGATCGTCCCTTAGGGGGAGATTGTTAGGATTAAAAGTGACGATCATTATTGAGTCAAATAGTTAGTTAAATATATCAATGTAATAGTTAGTAAATGCTAGTTTATTAAGTTTATGTGTATTATTCATGCTTGTATAAAGTCTAAGGGCAAGTTATGTAATGTAGTCAAAGATATGTGAAGCCCTAGACTACAAGTATAAATAGTCATGTAAGGCCTCATTTAGAGGTTGGTTCTCTTAGTCATTAACAAGGTTATTATTTTCACACACTAGAGTTCCCATCCTCTCTCTCTCTCTACTTACTTTCTCTCTCTAGATCTAGGCTTGAATCATATGTGAAATAGGTTGTTCTACGGTCCTACATATATATATATATATATATATATATATATATATATATATATATATATATATATATATATATATATATATATATATATATGTATATATATGTATATATATATGTATATATATATACATATATATATATACATATATATATATATACATATATATAAACACCTCAAAGGCTCATTTGAGGTGTGTGCTTGTGTGTGTAAGTGTGTGTGTATCTCTCTTGAATAAAAGTTCTATATTTCTTATCTCTCTCTCTAGTATACGAAATACATATACATCATACAAGTCACCATCTATCATCTCTTCTTCATCTTTGCTTCTATAATGGTGTGATAAAGTTGTGATATTTAAGGTCCTACAAGTGGTATCAATCGCCTAACAATGATTTAGGAGGGTTGAGAGTTTGTTTGGTTCGTGTTTTTAAGCTTTTTCTCACGTTATTTTCCTAAAAAAATTCTTACTTTTCTTGTTTTTCTTGGCTTTTAACACTTTTTTGATTACAAACTAGTGTTATAAACCTTCTCTAACAAGAAAGTGTCAATTTTTTTGAAAGTTTCTAGCTTAAAAATTCGTACTTGGTTTTTGTACTAGTTTTCGAGAACATAAAAAAGTTTCATAAAAATCATCAAGTTTTGAACTTTCTTCAAGTTTTGGTGTTTTTTAGCCTAGAAGTACAAGAATCTTGGATTGCAAACGTCATTTGGGTTTGCTTTAAGCTTATTCAAAAATCTGCCAATATTTCGAAATTACTACCATAATTTCGAAATCACATATTGACTGCTTTTCGAGAACACAAGAAAACGACTCCGTTCGTGCTCACCGTTAGATACTCGGTATTTTCTCTCTTGTATAAGAAAGAAAATACTTCGACTTTTGGCTAAATTTCGAAATTGTATAATTTTGAAATTTCTTTGTGTATTTGGATTTTCGAAAACTTGACATTTTTCGAGAACACAATTTTTGAAATCATAAAGTTTCGCAATTCAGAAGTTTCGAAATCCAAAGTTTCGCAACCATAAAAGTTTCGAAATCACAGAGTTTCGCAATCCAACGTATCGCAATCAAGAGTTTCGCAATCACAAAGTTTCGAGATCACTCAAAAGTTTCGAGATCACTTAAAACTTTCGAAAATTTTGACAAAAGTGAGGTTTTTGACGATCAATCTTCGCAAGGTCATAATTTTTGAACCGTAACTCCGTTTTCGACGAATCAGCTGTCAAAACGACCGTGAGTCAGAGGAGAATGACACGCTAATTGATTTATCGATTTAGGCGAAGTTTCGGGGCCTAAAAAAGCTCCGAGAAGAAGTTATTGAGGTTTTAAGGTTTTAAGTCAAAATTTTCACCATAAAAACTTGCATCAACTCACTCTAAACTCTACTCCTATTTCATTGGAACGATCCAAGAATCAACTTTATCCATCTACACTTCATCAATGGCAACTTAGCAAGACATTCATGCAGCCGGTGCCGAAAACCGACCTCCGATGCTGTCAAAGGGTGGATACTCACAGTGGGCTAGTCGTATGATGTTCTATCTTACGAGAAAAACACATGGAAATCTTCTCATCAAATCCATTGTGGATGGACCCTTCAAACCAACACAAGTACTAGACCCTGGTGATCCAAATGGTACCCCCCAGTACAACCATACTACAGAGAACAGAATGAGACTGAATACACTGTGGAAGACAGAAAACAGATTGAAGCTGATGATCAGGCATTTCATTTCGTCGTTCTTGGTTTACCTGAAACCATCTATGCTACTGTTGACAGTGAAGTAAGTGCTCATGCAGTCTGGGAAAGAGTCAAGAGGTTAATGTATGGGACAGACATCGGGAAACAGGAAATGGAAACACAATTGCTTAAGGAACTTCACAAGTTTACGTCAATTCCTGGTGAATCCATAGACACGTACTACCATAGATTCTGTAAGATCATGAATGATTTATCAAGACACAACCGCAGTCAGACAAATATTGCTAGCAACACCATTTTTCTGAATGAGTTACAACCAGAATGGGGAAGATATGTCACTATTGTTTATCAGACAAAGAATTTGCATGAAGTGACTTATGATCCAGTGTATGACTTCTTGAAGCAAAATCAAGATGAAGCTAATTGTCACACCCCCAAAATCAGGTCCAGCGGAAGCATACATGTAGCTGGGGTGTAACTCAATTGGTATTACGACACTTGTTCAAAAATAGTTTGCACTTGAATCATTTAGAATAAAATAGTTAAATCAAAATGTTGATTTTACATTGTTAAAAGTAATGCGGAAGTAGGCCATTAAAATAGTTAAAAACTGTCCCCATATGAATAATCAGAGTCTTCTATGACCATGCCATGCCCTGTCAAAACCTCCAGTAGTGTGCCATAGCTTAAAACCTGAAAATACATGCTAAAGTGTCAACACGAGGTGTGTGAGTTCATAGAGTCTTGTGAAAAAGAATGTAATGCATATGAATGAAGATTTCCCAGCAAAGGCATCGTAAATCCACTCAGTTCCAGGTCCCGCCATAAGAGACTTGTAACCTGTGTGTTTACAACCTACTGCCAAATGTAATATGTTTGAAGCAAAAGCATCGTAATCCAGTAATAAGAAATCAGTAATTTAGAAATCAGTAATAAGAAATCCGTAATAAGGTTTATAAAAACCATCAGTATTTAACTTTAATCGTATGTACAATAGCCCAAGTATAAAGTAAAGTAATAAGTTTTTCAGTCATAAAACTACATTGTCTCTTAAGCTCATGACCCCGAAGCTAGACGATACTTGGCCCCAATGAGTGGTTACCAAACACTCTAATAATAAAGACATGAAATGCATCTGTAATTCTGTTGGTGCAACCCAAACACAGATGGAGGAGTCACCCTCAATAGATCTATTCACTCACTCTCGCTTGGAACTTAATTAACGGTCCATGAAATAATAAAGGGGACTTGTCCTGACGTGGTAAATAAGGAAACTTAAGCAATGTATGGAATTTGTAATACTTTGGCATTGTACAAAAATAATTAAAGTAGTGTATTCTCCCCCAGAAGTAATTCAAATCGTATAAAAGCATAGAACAAGTATTGAAGCATGTATCTCCCCCAAAGAGTTTATAAAGTCATTAAACAGTAAAAGTGGGGCTATGACTCACCTGATATGATGGTACCATGAACATGTAATGAGCTGAAAAACAAGGCGCGCACACTAGCCGCAACCTAATATGAATGATGAACGATTTACTTTAGATCATGAAATGATGTTATGAATGTCCATGCACATGTTTCCTATACCACTCTACTCTTTGAAAAATACTTGTTGTTATCAAAAAAATATACATTCCAAGACTTAGGAAAAATATGGCTATTAGAAAAATAAAACTAGTTGCAATATATATACTTATATATATATCGTATGTACCAATGTTAGTGTTGAAATCCTCGGTTTGAAATCCTTGAAATAACGCCTTATAGTGATAAAAATATATTTGTAATAACTAATACTTCATTAGTTATAAAATTTGGTACTTGGTATTATTTCTAGCTTCTAAAGTTACTACGTAGTTTTAGTATTAATATTACTAAAAGCTGTCAAAATGAAATGAGTTTTGCCGATATTCAAACGTGAATATCTTTGTCGTTATATGTCCGTTTTACTTATTCTTTATATCCACGGTTACGTCTTAGTATGTAGTAATATATTTTGGAAAGCTCGGCTCCTCCGAGTTACGTCTAAAGCCTCTTTTTGTCCGACGAAAAACGTCCAACAGCAACAATTTTCAGAAAATATACTTTTCGTCAATAAACTTGCAAAAATCATAACTTCTTCGTTATAAACTCTTTTTAATCCGTTCTTTCGCCTATAGATTCGTTTTTGAAAGTATTTTCTAAAAATTTTGCCAAAGTTTACTTTGTATTTACTGATTTTCCAGAATTTACCAAAATGGGACAGAATGTTTATATAGTTGTTACAAAACCATTTCCAAGGTTCAAAACAAGTTTCTACATCAACCAAAACTCTTGCAAACTCCACAAATCTATACTAATCCTACCATACACCTTCTTAGGGTGCCATGGGTTCCTAATGACTAGTAATCAAGTTAATTTAACAAGAGAACACCTAAATCACAATCTAGGGTTTGTATGTTCAAAAAGTATACAAAAATAAAGTGGTATAACTAGTTTGTGCATGAAATTAAGCATGAATACCATAAGATACATATGTTAATTAGATGAAAACATGAAAATAAATTTGAATACTCACTTTGAAATAATAGGTGATTAGATGATGAGAAACCTTGGATTACTTGTGTTTTTGAGGTATGATTCTTGATTAGGACAACAAAATGAACAACTTTGATGCTTTGTACTTTGAAAAATGATGGATGGATCATGGATCTTGGAAAAAGTCGTGGTTATGGTGATGAGAAAGAGAGGAGAAGAAATTTTTGGCTTATGAAATTTCTATGTTATGATTTTAGGAACTTGTCATGTTTTTGTTTATGAGGTTTATAGTATTAAAATGGTACATAAATGCATACGGTTAGAAAATAATACTTGTGGTATTTAGGGGTGGTATTGGACCGGTTTTACATGAGAAAAAGAGATGCAAAGTCGGTTTTGATCACTTAGAAAATGTAATGTATTATTAGTTGTAGTTTAGTGTAAGTATTAGTTATAATCGAGTACCGGGTTTGCTAGAAATAAATATTAACAAAGTTAACCGGGACTTATTAAAGTCATAAAAATGTTAAAATTATGTTGGGTACAAGTACTGAGTGTTCGGGTAATTATTGTTTAGTTTTCACGAAAAACGTCGTAATATTCATAAGCTCACGTTATAAATAAAATAAATTTCCAAAATAATGGGTAAATGAATGTTATAACTTTTATGATGATAAAATGGATATAGAAATATGTCGGGACCATTGTGGGAATATTTAGATATATTCGTCGTGTATAAACCGGGTGTTAACGTTTATTTATAAATAATTATAAGAAAAATGGTAAATGTATCAAATATATAATTTGAAAATCCTAAGAGTGGTATAACATGTAAATGACCTACTGATGATATGCAGACTGTCTCTAGTCCGTATGCAGTGTCCTTACTGATAATGAAATGAGTTCGCACCTAAACCCATACGGTTACGCGAATTTGAACACCCGTAAACTAAATTTACGATGAAATGAATAATGCACGTGAATGTTGAAATCTTTTCCGGAAATAAATAGTGTTCAGTGAATAGTAAAATTTCTGAATGCTTCTCGGAATGTCGAACTGACACCAAAAATGATCAATAGTAAATTGATGAATAGTGTTTTGATGAATAGTGTTTGATGAATAGTGTTTTTCCAAAGTTTTGGAAATGACCTGAAATGGTGAGTTGTGACACTAATGAAGTAAGAGCTGAATTACTAGCTAAAAAGCATGATCCTCTAGCATTAATGGCTGATACACCAACACCTATACCAGTGAACACACAACAACAACCATGATCATCTTCTACTCACAACTACATGCAACCATCCTACATTCAACAACCAACACCGGTATACCAACAACAGTTCTACCCACAGCAACAACATCTTATTCCACAATTCCAAGAACCAGAATTCACTGAAAATGATGAAACTACAGCAACATTGATACAAGCGTTTGGTTTTCTTTCAAAGGCATTCCAAGGACGCTATTCTACACCAACAAACAACATCCAAAGGATTTCATCAAACACTCGCAACAGGCAGATCGCTCAGCCGAGTTTCAATATGGGCAACGGAGGCCAAATGGTTGGAGTTTATGGGAATAAGCAAGGATATGCTACTGGATTTAACATGGGTAATCAAAATATGCAGAATCAGAATGCAGGTCAGTATGCAGGGAATCAGTATGGTCAGTATGCAGGGAATCAGATGGGTTAGGCTGTTGGAAATCAGAGGGGTCAGAATGTTGGTAATCAGGCAATGGGTAATCAGAATAGGAACGTTGCAGCTCCAATGGTTGGGATTAATGGAAATGTGAATCAAGGTAATCCGGTAAAGTGTTTCAACTACCAGGGTGTAGGTCATATGGCAAGGAACTATCCTACTAAGCCGAACAAGAAAGATCTAGAGTACTTGCAGAAAGCAGTGATGTTGGCACAAAAGGCAAAGGCAGGGTTTCAGTTGAATGCAGAGGAGAATGATTTTATGGCTCTTATGGATGACATGGAAGAGAGAGAGGATATCGATGCGAACTGCATATTCATGGCAAATCTTCAGGAAGCTAAGTATGACACGGATTCTGACACACTTCCTGTTTATGACACCAATGCACCATCTGAGGTATCAAACTTCATCACATGTCACAATAATGATATATTTGATATGTCTCCTCATGAGGTACAACATTCTAAGAAGCTAGCACCCACTTATGATACATACCTGGACACGCCAAGTAGTAGCAATACTTCTACAGCAACTCCAGATGTGAATCATAATGGAGGCTTCGTTTCACAGCATGCTGAGAATGATGAGGAAACACGTGCTTTATTTGAATCATTATTAAATAATTGTGGTATTGAAATCGAGAAAGTGAAAAAGGTCAATAGCGATGTTAAGGCCGCGAATGAGAAATTGACCACTGAGCTTGAGAGATACAAGGAAAATGCCAAAAGTTTTCAAATTCACAAAGAACGCGAGTCAGAATTTGAAATTGGTTATAAGAAGTTACTTGTTTAAGATAGGGAATGGAAAAACAAGTTTGCTAATCTAGAAATAAGTTCAACAAAAACCATTAACTCTTTAAAACAAGAAATTTATGAATTAACAAACCAACTTTCAAAACAAAAAACAGCTTATACCAATCTTGAAAAAGAACGATATGAGTTGAAAAAGGACTTTGCAATGAAAGAAGATAAACTTTTGGAAGAAATCGTAGAGTCAGAACACAAGATTGCACATCTAGAAGAATTAGTGGTTAAGTCGGGTCAGTCAAGTCAAACAATGAAAATGATTTCAAACCAAACTAATCCGATTTACCATACGAAACACAAAATGGCTCTTGGTAACAACAATCCTTGTAATCTCAAGAAAGCTCAGGAAGAACAGAATGTTTTGTATAATGGTAATCTTATTTACACCAAACATGATCCTCCCGTCGTTCGGGATTCTGTGCAAACGATAGAACATGTCGAAGAGAGCATTATTAAAATGAAACAAAAGGATTTGAAACCCATTGATTACAACAAATTGAACAAACTTTCGGGTATTACCTTTGTTCCACAAAAAGAACCATCTGTGTTTTCCATAAAATGACCATTGTCGAAAATGTTTTCTAAAAAAGTAGTTGCTTCCAAATCGCTTTCAAACATGGAACAGATGTCTTTAAACAACACTTTTAACACAAGTGGTGCCAGAGGATATCTTGATGATCTTAAAACAAGAGTTGGGCAACTTAAAATGACTTTAGAATCTAAAACGAGACTTAATGAGATTAACTGGAATTCCACGGTTCATTTACAGCTTAAAATGATTCTTGAAAGTGAATTTGCTCCTCAAATTAATAACATTCATGCTCGTGTAATTCATTTTGAACAAGCATTTTTGAAAGAAACAGCTAACTTCGTCACGGATCACAAATCCCTGATAAAGAAGGCTAATGAATCTTTTGAGTAAATCAATGTTTTGGAAAACCTAAATGACTCTCTCTTCGAAGCTGTTATGACTACTGATATTATGTCCATCATTTTACAAACATATTCTGTTCAAGACGATGAAAGACTGAGAGCTGAGACCTCCGACATTGTTTCTAAATATGAAAATGCTCTTATAAAGCTTGAAAAAGAAAATGTCTCATATTTTAAACAACTTGATCGAAAAAAGGAAGAATGCAAGTATGAAAAATTGTCGTATGAGCGTGACTTAAAGAACATGAAACAACAAAATGATCTTTTGAGGACTCAGCTTGAAAGTCAAAAAGGAAAGGGTGAGGAAACTAAGTTTGCAAAACTATTGACTTCGGAGAAACCAAATGTTTCTAACACGGTTCAAAAACCAAAAATGTCAATTTCAAGGTTTGCTCCAAAAGTCGATGAGAAAAAAGATTTGACAAAACCAGTCACTCCAACACCCTTGCCCAAGAAATGTGAAAATGATAAGATTGTTGATAAAGGAAAAGCAGTTGTCGAAACTACAAAAGTGATAGCACCTGGCCTTTTCAGGATTAGTCCCACTAGTGCGTCTGCCTCAACATCTAAGACAAATGACAAGTGCATAAAGGCTAATTCTAAAGAATCTAGGGATGCTAAAAAGGACAACAATATAAATCCTAATGTGTGTGCCTTACCTTCTACAGGATTAGAAAGCACCTCTAGGAGTAGCAGACTAAAGCCTAGGAGCAATACAAGGAACAATAGAGTCTCGCCTGTCTCTAAGAGTAGTAGCAAGAATAAAGTTGAAGAAGTAGAAGAACACCCTAGGAATTTATCGCTTTGTAATAAGAGACATGTTTCATCTTAATGTAATGTCGAGCGTACTATTTCTAACGCATGTAATGACTCTGTTTGTTTAATATGCAAGAAATGTTTAATTAATGATGTTCATGATGAATGTGTTTCTAAGAATGTGTATATTACGCCTGAAGAGAAGACTGTTTCAAAAAGACCTAGTGCTAGATCCAGATCTATAGAAAGACTAGTTGCACGATTTAGGACTACCACTATTAGTCGAATGCCTAGGAACTATCTTAAGTTTTGTATGTGGATTCCGACGGGTAGAGAGTTCACTCTTAAGGACGGCAAATTAGAAATAACTCAAGCTAAACAAGTAGCAACTGTCTATGAGTGTGATTCTGCTTTTACTCCTAACCCCATGGAACCAAATTCAAAACGGTTTCCAAATACAAACTCTTCTGTTCTTGGCAGGTTATCGAAATATGTCTTTGGATCGTCGACTCGGGTTGCTCCAAGCACATGACCGGGAATTTAAAGCTGCTGATCAATTTCGTCTGGAAATTTATGGGAACTGTACGCTTTGGAAATGATCATGTAGCAGCTATTCAGGGTTATGGAGATCTTCAATTTGGGAATTTTCTAATCACTAGAGCTTACTACGTCGAAGGATTGGGACACAACTTGTTTTCAGTTGGGCAGTTTTGTGATGCAGATTTAGAAGTGGCATTCAGAAGAAACACGATTTTTATAAGAAATTTGGTTGGTGATGATCTCTTAACTAGTAATCGTGGTACAAATTTGTATGCTATCGACATCAACCAAATGGCTTCTACATCACCAATTTGTCTTATGACAAGGGCAACCGAAACTAAGTCTTGGCTATGGCATAGACGTTTATCCCATCTCAATTTCGACACCATCAACAAGTTAGCCAAAGACAACATCGTCACCGGACTTCCTAAATTCAAATACACCAAGGAACACTTATGTCCATCATGCGAACAAGGAAAAAGTAAAAGAGCATCATATAAACCCAAAACCGTACCTAGTTTGGAAGCAAGGTTACATATGTTGCACATAGACTTATGTGGCCCAATGAGAGTTGAAAGCATTAATGGGAAGAAGTATATTCTCGTTATTGTTGATGATTATTCAAGATATACTTGGGTAAAGTTTTTGAGATCAAAAGACGAAGCCACCAGGCATCATTATCACCTTTCTGAAGCGTATTCAAGTTCTACTTCAAGCTCTAGTAAGGATTATAAAAACAGACAATGGCACAGAATTTACAAACCAGGAGTTAAGAAATTACCTTGAAGATGTTGGAATCACACACCAAACATCAGTTGTTGGAACTCCACAGCAGAATGGGGTAGTTGAAAGAAGAAACCGAACTCTTGTCGAAGCTGCTCGCACAATGCTGATTTTTTCTAGTGCACCTCTATTCTTATGGGCTGATGCTGTTGCCACTGCTTGTTTTACTCAAAACCGATCCCTAGTCCATCCGAGATTCAATAAAACCCCATATGAGCTAGTGAACAACCGTAAACCTGACATCTCTTACCTTCATGTATTTGGCGCTTTGTGATATCCGACGAATGATAGAGAAGATCTAGGAAAGTTAAAAGCTAATGGTGATGAATCTTCATTGGGTATTCAGAAAACTTGAGGGCATTCAGGGTGTATAATAGAAGAACGAAAAGGATAATGGAGACGATGAATGTGAAGTTTGACGAGATTTCATAGATGGCTTCTGAGAGATACGCTCTAGAACCCGCGCTTAATCCGATGGCTTCTAATCAAAACGGATTAGGACCTGCACCAAACATGCAGACTTCTGGACACATCAGTTCAGGACTCGTGCCTCAAATAGCTCAATCAACAAACACGGACAAACCAACAGAACAAGAACTCGAAAATTTCTTCGAGTTAATGTTTGATGAATACTATGGTGGAACTTCGACTAATGCATCTCAACAACATTCCGCTGCACCCGCTCAAAACCATCAACCACCACCATCACAAGATGCATCTACCACAATCGAAGCTGAAGCACCAACTACATCAACATCATCTACATCTACTCAAGTAACTCCAGTACTTGAAACTGTTCTACCAAGCGTTGATGAGCAAAACCAAAACACAAATTTTCAAGAAGAACCAACAAATAATTCAAACGATGTTACGTTAGAAGAAGAAGAAGAAGTATTTGAAAACCCATTTGCAACAGACTCTGCTGAATCTTCTTCAAGGTTACAAGAACCATCTAACACACATTTGTTACACCCAAGGTACCCTTATACGTTTAAATGGACAAAAGACCATCCAATAGAACATATTATTGGTGAACCTTCAAAGCCAGTTCAAACAAGGAGAAAACTTGCCACCGATCTCGAATTGTGCATCTACATTTGCTCAATCAGCCTCAAAGAACCAAAAAACATTCGGGAAGCAATGGCAGAAAACCCTTGGATTGAAGCGATGCAGGAGGAATTTCTTCAATACCTGTTACATGATAGTTGGGAACTTGTTGAACGACCACTTGATAAACGAGTTCTTGAACTCAAGTGGTTGTGGAAGAACAAACTGGATGAGGAAATGACTGTTATTCGCAACAAAGCTCGTCTCGTGGCTAAAGGTTATCCACAAGAAGAAGGGATATATTTCGAAGAATCATTTGCGCCTGTAGCTAGACTTGAAGCAGTTCGGATTTTCTTAGCCTATGCAGCTCACAAAAACATCACAGTCTATCAGATGGACATTAAGACTGCTTTCTTAAATGGAACTCTGAAAGAAGAAGTGTATGTGAGTCAGCCAGAGGGATTCATCGACAAAAATCATCCAGACTACGTCTACAAGCTTAAGAAAGCAATTTATGGTTTAAAACAAGCTCCAAGAGCGTGGTATGACGAACTATCATCTTTCTTGCTCAAAAACAATTTCACAAAAGGAACGGTTGATGACACCTTGTTTATCACAAAATTCAAAGATGACATTTTGATTGTTCAAATTTACGTGGACGATATCATTTTTGGATCAACCAATCCTAACCATTCAAAACATTTTGAAAATCTCATGAAAAGTAAATTTGAAATGTCCATGATGGGGGAACTAAAATTCTTTCTTGGTTTACAAATCCATCAATCCCCTCGTGGTATTTTTATCAATCAAGCTAAATATACGATAGAGATTTTGAAAAAACACGGAATGGAAAACTGTGATTCTGTTGGTACACCAATGGTCACTTCACCAAAAATAGGTGCTGATTTGTGTGGAAAACCTATCGATCCGGAGAAATATCGGAGCATGATCGGTTCTCTCATGTACCTAACTGCTAGCCGACCCGATATTCAATTTGTTGTATGTTTATTAGCACGGTTTCAGGCAAAGCCTACCGAACTTCACCTCAAAGAGGTTAAACGGATCTTTCGGTACCTACGAAGCACCATTAACATGGGACTTTGGTATCCGAAGGATTCGGGGTTTAATCTAACAGCATTTTCAGATGCAGACCATGCTGGTGATCAAGTTACAGCAAAGAGTACATCAGGTGGAGCACAATTTTTGGGTGAAAAGCTTGTAAGCTGGTCGTCAAAGAAACAGGATTGTACTGCGCTATCAACCGCTGGAGCCGAGTATGTGTCTCTATCTGCGTGTTGCGCCCAAGTTCTTTGGATGCGGACACAACTCACAGATTATGGCTTTACTTTTGACAGAATACCTATGTATTGTGACTCAAAAAGTGCCATATCCATCTCGTGCAATCCCGTACATCACTCAAAGACGAAGCATATCAAAGTCCGCTACCATTTCATCAAAGAACACGTGGAAGAGGGTACTGTTGAATTATTTTTTGTTAAGACTGATTATCAACTCGCCGATCTATTTACTAAAGCCCTTCCAAAAGAAAGGTTTGACTATTTAGTTCGACGAATTGGCATGCGAAGCCTAACTTCTGAGGAGCTAGAACGTCTTCTCGAATCTTCTTGAAAAATGTTTTCAAAATCGCTTCGCTGTAAATAATTTTTGAAAAAAACAAAATACAAAATTTGAAAAACCAACAAAAATAAAATACAAAAATATAAAATTTCAAAAAATACAAAAACAATATAAAATCAAAAAATCCAAAAATATTCTTCTCACGACATGTCTCTCGTATAAATTAATATTCTGTACGTTTCTAGAAATGTCATTCAACAATGATACGGACATGTACATATGCTTAAGCGGGAGTTCTTTTTTTTACATTTTTCTAAAACATGTCATTTCTCAAAATTTTCTTCACAATGGCTTTCGTATACTTCAGTACGAAACCCGTACTTAAACGATGACTTCTGAATATTTTTCAAATCAAGGACTCGTACGTTCAATGATGAAATCTTTTTCAAAAAGTTCGAGTCTAAACAAACGAAAAAGATTTCAAGAATAAACTCATTTTCAAACAAAATTCTTGAGCACTTTTTCAAGATTTTTCAAAAGATTTCTCAAAATCTCTCAAAATGAGTGCTCAAGAAAACTCCCTCAAAACCCTTAATCAGTGCAAAATAGAATCTGTCTATCTCTCCAAAAGCTTTTTCTTAATCAGTTGATATCAAAAATATCACGCTATGCTATTTTTGAGGGGAGAAGACATGATTAAAATGTGATCAAAGATGTTTAAAGTTTGTGACTGAATCTCAAAAGAGCTCGACTCAGTAAGTACCAAGGAATTGACGAAGCTTAAAATGTCAGTAATCGAAAAGACTTGTCCTGGACGGGTAATAATTTCAAGCTTGTCCAACTAGTGATGTAAGCGTGTCTCGAATAGGACTTGTCTGAGTAGAATGTACCATATCGAGAGACTTTCTTTGGACTTGACCAGGACGGGTAATAATTTCAAGCTAGTCCAACTAGTGATGTAAGCGTGTCTCGAATCGGTCATGTTCACTGAAAGTGGATCAATTCAAAAAGTGCAAACTCCTCCCACATGTGCAAATTTCTTAAAAAATTACATGAGCAAATGTGAAGGGGGAGTCCTTCAAATGAAATGCAAAACTCTCAAAGTGGTAACAACAATGTGTTTTATTATCATAAACACTTTGAGAGATTTTCAATAAATGGTTTCATGGCAACAATAGGATAGTCATGGAGTTATAAGATGACTAAGGATAGGAAAAACCGTCCTATGATCCGCCAGAGCCGGAGGGATCTACCCAAGGACAAATCCAATAGATTAGAATTAGAAGTCCTTAGGTATGATTGAAAAAAGGAGAAAATGAGAAAGGAAAAAGAAGGGGTTGAAGAATTAAAAAGAAAAGTTATGAAAAAGGGTGAAAAGAAATAGCCCTCCAAATGTTCAACCTTAGGGCAAACACCGGGTACAATTCATATGCTACTGGTTGTTACTGAGGTGACACCGGTATTGAAGACAAAGACGTCATGGACCCATTGACGCACAGCACTAAACCTTTTTAACCACTCAAGTTCTCTTAAAAGAGCTTGTTTCATTCTCACGGGGAACCTGTGTAATCTATCGACCTGTCTCTTAGAGATGGTTGATATTGAAGCAGGAGACCTCTCCCTAATCTCCGCATAGGAAACCAAATGTGCACTTATCGAGTCTAGAGCCTCGAGATTCATCAAAAGATCTCATAGGAACACATGATATTTCTACACTGGTTTTTCATTATTAAGGACACCAGATGTAAACTTTAGAGTCCTACGCAGATCTTAGCAACCTACCAGAACATTCATGAGAGAATTCACACAAGTGTTTCTCAATGATTGAATAGAAATTCCTGCCAGGGTCAACATCAAGCAACCCTGACAGCAGGTCACTTCGGTAATTCTTTATGGATTACGCTTAGTGTTTGCGGTGGTTTCAAAACGGTCTACAGTCGTGGAGTGATCCCCAGCGACTCACCCAGTCATTCAGCTACTAAGTAGGTCTTGTAAGCTCCCTCGGGAGTATCTGACATGGGAACGGCCTTGATAAAGGTTAGAAGGAATCTTCACACTATGCTGTTGACGATCTCTAATTCCTTATCTGTAAGGACCGGATGTTTTATTGCTAACTGTTTACCTGCAGGGACACATCATCTCTATGGCGACAGATTCCACATGCTCATACATGCATCTCGAAGTCAAAGGAAAGTTCTCACAAAGATCGAAGCAAAGAAAGGTTCAAAGAAAGATTCTACGCAATGTGAATGAATCTACAGAAGTAAAGTGACAAAGGTCTATGTAAAAGAACGGGAACTAAAAATGCATGTATCACAAAGACTGAAGATGTATGAGCATGTTGGAATGGCGAACAACCACCACAGACACAGAAGTAACGAAAGGCAGATCGCACCACATCACAAAAGAACAAAGAATGATGAAAAATCAGTTATCAAAGATCACAAAGCATGAAGGAACAAAAGACTAATGACTATTCTACAACGACATACAAAGTTAAAGACAAAGAACACGGAAGACCTAATCACGTGGAGCATCATTCGAATGACCACCCCTTAGGGGGAGATTGTAAGCATTAAAAATATATATATATATATATATATATATATATATATATATATATATATATATATATATATATATATATATATATAAGTGATGGTCATTATCATAGTATAACTTTGTGTCGTTTGTTAAGATTAGTAATAGATTAGTCATTAGGTTTTGGACTTGGCAAGTTAATATGTTATGTGCTATGTTACATAAGCCTTGTTATCTACCATGTAGCCAAGTCCAAGCCCAAGCCCATTGAAAGCCTTAGGGCATCTCATGTATCTTACTATATAAACACCTCAAAAGCTCATTTGAGGTGTGTGCTTGTGTGTGTAAGTATGTGTGTATCTCTCTTGAATAAAAGTTCTATATTTCTTATCTCTCTCTCTCTAGTATACGAAATACATATACATCATACAAGTCACCATCTATCATCTCTTCTTCATCTTTGCTTCTATAATGGTGTGATAAAGTTGTGATATTTAAGGTTCTACAATAACTATTCCCCGGCAGCGGCGCCAAAAACTTGATGCATGGGATTGCACCCTCGCAAAAGGTTTTACCTCTCAAGGGATCTCAAGAGGCTTGCAATCCCCACCAGACAGTGTACCTGACTGATGTAGTATAGTGTAGTGGCAAGTACCGGGGGATTGATCGTTCTCTCGGGGAATAGTGTCGTTAGGATCAAAACTTAATTAAACTAGGTATAGAGGTCAGGGATGATTCTTTTTGTATTTTTATGGTTTTTTAGAAAGCACGTAAAAATATCAGGTTTTGGAAGAGTGGGCGTAATTAGTTGCTAGTCAACTAACCCAAATATCTACTAATGCAATAAAATAAAATAACAAGAAACTAAATGTGGAGAAAAACAATAATAAGAGAAACGTGTTTACTTAGATTTCACTACTCCCTAGCTATCTTTTACTAGTTGATTAGTTTGTTGCAATTGCATGGATGACGGGTTATATTCCTTAATACCATTCGTAGGGCCGTGTACGATCTTCCCTAACTCTATAAGCTTCTACCTCTTCCTATGTCGAGCCAACTACTAGCTCCTAACATGGCCTCCTTAGTAGTTACTTATGCATTAAATACAACCAATTAATCGTAGTACACATCCGATTCATGTTTCTTAAGACGTTCAAGCATGTTACCAATTGGAAGTCTGCCAGTTTTCTTAAGCCTAACATCGATATCATTCATCCATTACAATTAATAACAAACAACCAACCAATAATCAATAGCTAGGTTTCATTACATCTAAGAAAACACAAATAAAACCTAGCATGTTAAAGTAAAGACAAGCATAAGATAGAATCAAACAACACAAAGACATACTTAATGATTATTGGAAGACTTATCTTTATTAGAACATGGATGTTAAAAGGGTGAAAAACCCTGTAAAATTTGACCTAGGGTTTCTCCACAAGTTCTCCCAAAAGTCTCTCTAAAATTCTCCTCTCAATACATGAAAATAAGAAAACTATATATAGAATTTAGGGTCTAACGGCGTCACATTGTGAGTCTGACGCCGTCAACTCGCCGCGAAAGAAATCCTCGTATTGCTTAGATCCAGATCTGACGCTGTCATGTGTTAATCTTCTCATGGCCGTCAAGAGCAAATTACACGTGACGGCCTTGGTGACGCCATCACGTGTTAAATTCCAAAAACATTCTGGCGCGTCTCGTTATACTTTTTGTCCACCTATTTGCCATAATGTGACGCCGTCACATGCAATACGTGACGCTGTCAGGTACTATTTCCAGCTTGATTTGGAGACTTTGCCGTTTTCTCCACTTTTCGCTCCAAAATGCTTCCTTTTCCAGATTTCTTCTCCAAAGTACCTAAAATGATAAAAGGAATGATTTAGGGCAATATTTGATCAAATAATCTTGATTTAGAGCAATATGCAGGGCGTGTAACAAGGTTAGCCACATGGCTAGAGATTGTTGGTCCTGTCCACTAGTGGTAGCTCAAACCACTCAGGGAGACGACTGGAAGGCGAATGTCACCTGCTTTGGTTGTGGAAAGAAGGGGCACTACAAGTCTGAGTGTCGTGAGCCATGGAACAGGGGAAGTAATGGGAATGGAGGAAATCAGGTGAACCGAAGTGTAGGAGATAATGGGCATAATCAGGGAAATCGAGGAACGAAAGGAAACAGAGGGAACCCGAGCACTGGAAGTCAGTAGGTAGAGGTGGGAGCAACTCAGGGAAGGGTGTATGTCCTTGGAAAAGAGATTAAGGAGGATCCGAACGTCGTCATAGGTACATTCCACTTAAATAACCACTATGCTTCCATCCTGTTTGATACTGGTGCCGATAGGAGTTTTATATCCACTACGTTTTTGCCTTTTCTTGAAATTTCCCTGACGTCACTAGGAATTGGTTACGATGTAGAATTAGCTAATGGGAACGTTGAAAGGATAAACACCATTGTTAGAGGTTGTACGTTGAACTTCTTAAACCATCCTTTCAACATAGACCTCCTACCTGTCACTTTAGGAAGTTTTGATGTCATCATCGGTATGGATTGGTTGTCGAAGTACAGAGCGAACATTATCTGTGATAAAAAGATTGTTCGTGTGCCTTATGGTTGAGAAGTCCTAAACATACAAAGAGATCAAGGCGACAGTGGAGATCCCTCAAGGTTGAATAACATCTCTTCTACCAAGGCATATAAGCTAATAGAGAAAGGATGCTACCTTTTCTTAGCTCAAATCTATGGGAAGAAGGGGGACGAGAAGAAGGAGAAACGATTGGAGGATGTACCCATCGTTAGAGACTTCCCAGATGTGTTCCCAGACGACTTACCAGGAATCCCACCTATTAGAAAAGTTGAGTTTCAGATCGAGTTGACACCCGGCACTACACCCGTAGCCCGAGCACCTTATCGACTTGCTCCGTCGGAACTAGAGGAACTGTCAAAACAGTTGGCACAATTGTTAGAGAAGGGATTCATACGTCCGAGTTCGTCACCATGGGGAGCTTCGGTCTTGTTTATGAAGAAGGAATACGGATCTTTTCGCATGTGCATTGACTATAGTGATTTGAATAAGTTGACCGTGAAGAATAAATATCCCTTGCCTAGAATCGACGATAGAAAAGTTGAGTTTCAGATCGAGTTGACACCCGACACTGCACCCGTAGCCCGAGCACCTTATCGACTTGCTCCGTCGGAACTAGAGGAACTGTCAAAACAGTTGGCACAATTGTTAGAGAAGGGATTCATACGTCCGAGTTCGTCACCATGGGGAGCTTCGGTCTTGTTTATGAAGAAGAAATACGGATCTTTTTGCATGTGCATTGACTACAGTGATTTGAATAAGTTGACCGTGAAGAATAAATATCCCTTGCCTAGAATCGACGATCTATTCGACCTGCTCTAAGGATCGAGCATCTATTTAAAGATTGATATGAGATCGGGATATCTCCAACTCAGGTTTCGAGAGGAGGACATACCGAAGACAACCTTTAGGACTCGGTATGGGCACTATGAATTTCAAGTGATGCCATTTGGTTTAATCAACGCTCTAGCAGTATTCATGGATCATATGAACCGAGTGTGTAAACCCTACCTGGATAAGTTTGTGATTGTATTCATATACGACATCCTAATCTTCTCTAAGAGTAAGGAGGAACACAAAGAGCATTTGAGGCTTATCCCAGAGTTACTCAAACAGGAGAGACTATATGCCAAGTTCTCTAAGTGTGAATTTTGGATCCCAACCGTATAGTTCTTGGGCCACGTAATTGATAGTCAGGGAGTTCATGTGGATCCTGCCAAGATTGAGTCCATCAAGGAATGCACCACACCTAAAACCCCATCAGAAGTTCATCAATTCTTAGGTTTAGCAGGTTAATATCGGAGATTCATCGAGGGATTCTCCAAAATAGCCAAGTCACTAACTAAGTTAACTCAGAAGAACATCAAGTACGAATGGGGAGAAAAAGAAGAGGAAGCGTTTCAGTTGTTGAAGGAAAAGTTGTGTAGTGCACTTATTTTAGCCCTACCCAAAGGTAACGAGGACTTCGTCGTGTACTGCGACACTTCGCATAAAGGGTTGGGGGCTGTCTTGATGCAAAGGGAGAAGGTGATAGTGTATGCCTCCCGACAGCTCAAGAAGCATGAGAAAAACTACACCACTCACGATCTGGAATTAGGAGCCGTTGTGTTCGCACTCCGGATTTGGAGGCATTATTTGTATGGCACGAAGTGTGTGGTATTGATACGTGGGAATTGCGCCCTCGCAACAAGTTTTACCTCTCAAGGGATCTTGAGAAGCTTACAACCCCCACCAGGCAGTGTACCTGATCGTTGTAGTATAGTATAGTGACAAGTACCGGGGGATTGATCGTTCAACTCAGGAATAGTGTTGATAGGATTGAAATTAATCTAACTAGGTCTAAAGGTGAAGGATGATTCTTTTTGTGTTTTTATATTTTATGAAAAGCAAGTAAAAATCTCAGGTTTTGGAAGAAGGGGCGGAATTAGTTGTTAATCAACTAACCCAAAAGCTACTACTTAAACTAATGTGTAGTAAATTTGGGTTCTACAAGGTAAGTGAAGCATGTCTACCTATGATATGTTACTCCTTGCTAGCTATCCAATTCTACCTATTGAATTGTCACACCTTGTTTTAATTGACGGGTTGTATTCCTTAATACCATTCGTAGGGCCATGGACGATCTTCCCTAACTCTATAAGATCCTACTTCACTCCTGTGTCGAGCCGTTAAAAGCTCCTAACATGGGATCATTAGAATTGACTTATGCTTTAAATACAACCAAAAATCGTAATACACCTCCGATCATGTTTCTTAAGATGTTCAAGCAAGTTATCAATTGGAAGTCTGCCAGTTTTCTTAAGCCTAACATCGATATCATTCAATTAAACAAGAGACAATAGGAAACAAGAATTATAAGATAAATCAACTAGACCTATTGAAGTGTCACACCTTAATTGATGAAGATATACACAAACATCAACAAGGAATCAATAAGATCTAATCAATTATATACAAGTTTCACATAAACATAAGTAGACACAAGGTGAATTAGCAAAACATCATCAAAGAAGAGCAAGCAACAACGATAATGGAAAACATAATTAAGATAGAATCAACAAACCAATATAAGATGTTTATGGAGTGATTGAAACCCTCTAAGTTGCTGGAAAAACACCTACCTAAACCCAGGAATCGACCTTAGGGTTTTGGGCTTACAAAAAGTGAAGTAATAAGGTTATATTTATAGGCAGATTTTCTGTCGGCCTGATCTGACAGCGTCAGCTCTAACAAGTGATGGTGTCATGACCATTTTTTCACCAAATCGATGATTTTTTTTCCTGATCGTTTCCTTTTTTGAATCGCTCAAATCCGAGTTCGTATGCAAAAGTTATGGCCAAAACAGTGTCAGCTACTCAGCGAGTAAGTTATAATTGTCTTGATCATCATGCAAAGGTTTTACTAAGGTTTCTTCTTGTGTAAGCCTTCTTCCTGATGTCGTCACTCTAAATCATCTAACGTCGTCAGGTTCAACCCTGACGCCGTCACTCTTTAAGTCCTCTAGGCCGTTTCTCTTAAAGTTGATACGTGATGGCCTACCTCCTGATGAGTGTGTAAATACTTATCATTTTTACCGTATTTTAACTGCTAAAACACGTGAAAACACTCAAGAAACGCATCAAAATAATGAAAATATTCCAAATATCGTGTTTTATATGTTTTAGATGCAAAATGATTGAAAACGGATGAAAACCGAACAAAGTTTGCATAATCGGCAGTTTCAGTCCCCCAACCTACAAAAGTTGTCAAAACTAGTCCCTAAGCATTTATTTTAAAAGAAAAGTCAACCCAAGTTCTTTAAAAGTCAAAAGATATCACAAATGATCTTTGGGTAAAAAGCTTTCAAAAATGTACAAGTTTGGCCCCTGAAATTTCACATTTGGCAAGATTGGTCCGTGTACTTTCAGAAAATGTGAGAAATAGTCCCTGGAGAGAGTTTTATGAAGGAAAGTCAACAAAAGTCCTCCAACAATCCTCAAATGTCAATTTTGATCCTTGAATGGCATTTTCAGAAATTTACAAGAAAGGTCCCTCAAGTTTGGTAATTTGGCAATAATAGTCCCCAGGGAATTATTCTTAGAAGAACAATGATGAAAGTAACTTTGGGAATCCAACATTTGGCAAGAGTGGCCCTTGAAAGAACTTTGGAATAATGGCAGAAAAGACCCCTCATGTTTTCAGAATTTGCACTTTTGGTCCTTGAGTTATTTTACTACATAACCATACGGATCCCTTAATAATTCAATCCAATACACCTAAACTAATCCAATACTTCTTGGCCCAATCCCACTCACCCCAGCTCAATACCCAAACCCCATTTAAACGTTTTAATAAAAAAACGTATATATCCCTTGGTTAAATTACGGGTCAAACCATACCTCCTTCATCCCCAATCCCTCTTTTACCCAGCATCCAAACCTCCATCACCCCACCTTCATACCTGCTATACTCCACTTCTGCCACACTCAACCCCAACCCCAAGGACCTCAAAAGCACCATTCCACTATCCTCCCTCACCTCTCACAAATCCTTACCTACCACCAGCCATGTCACCAATCCACACCTCATATTTGGGCGCCAATGGGAATCAAGGGTTGATATGATTGCTGCTTTAGTTCAATGGTTGAGATGGAATCAAAGAAACACAAGATGGACATGCTGAGCTATTTTCACACTCAAAGAAAGCACAAGGCTGTGGAATCCAAGACCAATGGAAACCCTAGATTAGTAGTATAAAAAGAAGAGGATATGTGAGCCATAAAGGCAGTCAGTTAATTAGGGTTTAGTTTTTAGTTTCAGTATCTTTAGTCTTTCTTAAAAATCTTTTGTACTCTTTTATTCAATCCAATGAAAGTTTAATTTTCTACTTACTTTAGCAACTGTCATTACATTTCTGCTTATAAAAGTACTTGATACTAGTTTGTAATTGCTTACTTTAGTTTAATTCAGGTCTATTACACTGTTTGGTTTCCGAAACTTTGCTTAAAAATATGTTTTTCTTTAAAAAAAATACCAAACATTCCTCTTAAGGAAGTGTTTGGCACAAGGGAGTCCTAGCTCAAAAATTAGTTTTTGACCACCATTTTTCTTTCAATCAGCCTTGATACTTAACTATAAGTGTGTTTATACTAAGTTTTTTTTCATCACATTTGAGTATCAAAGGTTTTGAAGGTGTCATACAAAATTCCATTTGTTTCACTGTTTCATTTAAGTAGTTGAGGTAGAATCTTATTTTGATCTTTTTAGTAGTGGTATATAGTTAACAACTAGTAAAATTAGGATAACAAACTGGTTGGTTTACTTTATAAGTCAAAAAATCCCCATTTTGACCCATTCACCCAACAGCCCTGCTGTACCAAGCCACCATTTTGTATATCAAATATAGGATAGGGCAGTTAGGATTTTAGATTTCCCGCTTAGCTTTTCATAAAGATAGTAGTGTAGAGATTGTCTTTTTGAACTCTCTTTGTAGTTTTAGTTCCTTTCATTGCTTAAATTTGAGTTACAAACTGTGGTATTTGCCTAAACCAACCCATTTAGTTCATGTTTAGCTGTCGCAAAACCACCCTACAGCCCTTAGGTGTGGTATTTTTAATTGATTCATTGTTGGTCCTCATGACCTGAAATTCAATATGTAGCTTATCTACCAGCTTGAGAACATGCGTATATTTTCAGAATAATTTTAGAATTTTTTTTGGAAGCCTGTGCATGCCCTTGAAGTAGCCCGCCTAAGCTGTTGTACCTCAGTAGGCCTGTGGTAACCCTAGAGCTTATTTGTGCTTTCCATTTGCTTATTTTGACCACTATAGTGCTTATTAGGATCCCCCTTAGTTGCCTGTTTCTGTTTCCCCCCTAGTTCAGTTTTTAGTGCTTATTTATGAGCTTTTTGTAGCTTGTTTTCATATAAGTCCCCTGTATCTTGGATCAGTCCAAGGGCTGGTTTTCACAAACTCATTTTGAGCTTGTCAGTGGACCTTAGGCTATAATTTTTAGCTTCTTGGAAAGCTAGTGTGCCTAGCTTATTGGTTCAAGGGTTACTTCTGTTTTTTTAGCTTATTTGATAAGCTATTTCAGGGCTGCAAGTTGCCTGAGAACCTGCTTGGTGCAGAGGTTTGGATTTGCTTATTTAAGTTTATTGTACTTATCCGATGTATCTTTGCTTTTGTTTTAGCTTATTTTCAGTAAGTCTCACTTGTTTGTAGCTTATTGTACCTTTGGTTCAGCAGATTAGCTTATTGATAGCTTTTTCAGTTTTAAACTCTCTTTTAGCTTATTTAAGGGTCTGTGTGAGCCATAAGCTCCCACAGGGCTTATCTTAGCTTTTCAAAAAGTCTACCTTTTCAAAAGTTTCATATTTTTGAGTGTCTATTAGTTTTGAAACAAGAAAATTACAAAACAAAATGTTTGTGCAAAAAAGTTGGTTGTGGGGATCGAACCCCTGATCTTCTGCTCGCCCGGATCACCAAACCACCACCAAGCACCATCTCCCCTAAGGGGGTTTTCAGTTATTTGTTTTCCATATTAATATTTATAGTAATAGTAGTCATTTTAGCTTATTTTAGCTTTTAAGCTTAACTTCTACTTATTATTAAGAATTTAGGACTTTTCAAAATTTTCCCAGTCTCCTGCCATTGTAAAGTATTTATAAAAAAAATTTCAGATTTATTTAATTTAGTTTAGTATTTTTTATAATTAATTTTAGTTTAATTAGTAATTAATACTAAATAATTAAAAAGTAAAAAAAAAATAATTAACTTTTTTTAAATTTTCTTTTATTATTAGGTTCGTAAAAATATAATTTTCATACCCGTAGGACTAGTGTAGCATAAATTTTACATTTTAATTTGCGCACTCGTGTAATTTTTAATTAACATTCGCATTTTTAATCTAGATTACTTTTTAGGATTCCCGATACCTAATTTTGTTTCCCATAGTATTTTAGTATTTCCCTAGTTTGCCAATTGCCTTTTATTTCCACTTAGGTTGTTTATAATTCATTTACGTTTGATAAATTCAAATTTCCATCAATTTAACGTATCACAAAACCAAATAATCCTTCCAATATACAAGATTTTAATCCCAATCTCACTCGAAGCTTTCCATTCACACCTTGTTGGGGTACGACCCGGGAAATCACTTTCCGGTCTCACAATTTAATATAACTTTCACGAGTTTTGCGAGGTAATCTTTTTCTTAAAAGGTTTACTCGTATTTCTCTACGTCTAGTTGTCTAACGATAACTTAGACCTCACGTTTGTTGATATATTGATAAATTATTTTTGCACACCAAAACACAACGAATCAAATGGCGCCACTGCCGGGGAGGCTGTGTGTCGAAAGTCTCGATAAAGTTTAGACGATTAGTCTTGTAGAACCTTCGCAAGAAGTTACGCTTTTATAAAACTTATAAAAAAACAAAAATATTTTTCTTTTGTTTCTATATATGTATTATATCTATATAAGATAAGAAAAACACAAAAAGATTTTCTTGTTTCTTTGTTTAATAATAACAACATTAAAATCTTACCACCGCAAACCAAGGCAGAACACCTACCAACTGAGGGTGTGACCATAATAAGTTCCCAAAACCAAAGATCAAAACTTGCCTTTGTATCACTTGCGTTTTGGAAAACTTTTAATCGATAAGCTTACGCTAAGAGGATTCGAAACGGTATAGGGCGATCCAACGAACTTCGCCCTAGTGAGAAATCCATTCTTTTCTCCCCGCTCCTTGTACGTTTATCCTTAAAGGTTAACCTTGCGTTCTTGATTATTGGTTTAAGTTCCCTTGTCGTTAAAGTGGTATTGTTTTAATTGATATTTTTTTGTGGTGCATGCGCACTCGTTCGTCTACGTCGACAAGTCCTTTGCAATCACTTAACAACATTCCAAGAAGAAGGCGTAATCGATGACGTACCAATCTAATAGTCGATCTCGAGATTCGTACTATTCCTATCATGGCGGCCGAGCCCACTATGAATGAGCTTCTCCAAGCACCCATCGAGGGTTACGGAGATGCTATCGTTGTTCCAGCCATCGTGGATGACAACTTTGAGCTCAATACCGGGTTAATCAACCTAGTCACCTCACGTCAATTCTATGGTTTCGAAAGGGACGATCCTCAAGATCATATTCGATGGTTTAACAAAATCACGTCCACCATCAAATACAAAAATGTCCCTGAAGAAGCAATCAAACTTCTTCTCTTCCCGTTTTCCCTCGATGGGGCTGCCAAGAATTGACTAGACAAACAACCACCTCGATCGATTGAAACATGGGAAGATTTGGTTAAGAAGTTTGTGAGTGAATTCTTCCCTCCTTCCAAAACCACGGCCCTCAAGAATGAGATCGTGAAATTCACACAGAAATTCGATGAATCATTCGGCGAGGCATGGGACCGTTATAAGGATATGCTTCGTAAATGTCCTCATCATGGTTTTTCCGAGTTAATGCAACTCGACACTTTCTATAATGGTGTGAGACAAATTGATCAAGACTCTCTCAACGCCTCCGCGGGAGGTAATTTCTTGAATCGAACCACAAGAGATGCTTTAGTGATCATCGAGAATAAGTCTAAGGTCCGCATTCCACGAAGCAAGCCGGTTGTTTCCCAAGTGAATGTTAGTCCATCTACCTCATCACCCGTGGCTCAATCTAGCACTGATGCTAGGCTTGACAAGCTCACGAAAGCTATCCATGCTTTGGTTCTCACCAAAAACAAGAAAGTTCCTTCTCAACCTGCTTAAGTCAAAAAGGTTGAAGTTTGTGTTACTTGTGGTGGTCCACACACATATTACAATTGTACTGCCACCGATGGCAATCCATTTGAAGTTAATGCGATAGTCGGTAATTCAAAGCAAGGAGGTAACCAATACCATCCTCAAGTTGACCCAAACTATCATGCTAGCAACCAAGGTGGTCCACCGGGTTTTTCTCAACCCAATAATCCAAACCGATTCAATCAAAATCAACAAAGAAATCAAAATGTTCAAAATCAATTTCATACCCCTAATAATCAATTTTCAAACCAAGGGGGTAATTTCAATCAAGGTTTTCAAGCTCATAATCACCAAGCTCCTAATGTTGCTTCAAATGAACTTGCTAATTACATTAAGGCAAATGAAGCTAGCATGAGGAATATGCAAACCCAAATCAAAACTTTGAAGAATGATTTTCAATCTTCAATGTCGAGACAAGGTCATGAGCTTAAAAATGAACTTCGTAATACTAACCACAAGATTGAACAATCTCAAAGTAAGATTGAGAACATGTTTGCAAGTCTTATGAGTCAAATGAATCAAGCTTCTACTTCGGGTACTCTTCCGGAAAATACCATCCCCAACCTGAAGGGTGAATTGAAAGCTATTACCACTCGTAGTGGTAAAGCTATTGATGGACCCTCGACTCCTATTCCTCCACCAATTAAGGAAATGGAACGAGAACCCGAGGTTACAAAGGACAAGGTGCAACCCTCAAGCTCACGAAGTACCGCACACGTCCAACCCTCGGTTAATCAAACTTCAATTCCTGAATTTTCTTTTCCAAAGAGCATTTCTAAGCCTTCGATCCCATATCCTTCAAGGCTTAATGATCAAAAACTCCGTGAGCAAACTAATGATCAAATGAAGAAGTTTCTTGAGATAATTCAAAAGTTACACTTCGACATTAGTTTCGCGGATGCTCTTCTCTATATGCCCAAGTTTGCTTCCACTTTCAAGAGTCTTCTGAGTAACAAAGAGAAATTATTTGAACTCACCAAAACTCGTTTCAATGAGAATTGTTTAGCGGTGCTTCTAAAGAAACTTCCTGAAAAATTAGGAGACCCCGGGAAATTTCTCATTCCTTGTGATTTCCAAAAGCTAGAAGAATACTTCGCCTTGGCCGATCTTGGCGCTAGCATAAATCTCATGCCTTTCTCTATTTGGAAAAAGCTTTCACTTCCCGAGCTTACACCCACACGAATGACTCTAGAATTAGCAACCCGAACGGTTACGGTTCCAAAGGGTATTGCTGAAGATGTCTTTGTGAAGGTTGGCAAGTTCCATTTCCCTGCCGACTTCGTAGTCGTTGATTTCGATGCTGATCCTCGTGTTCCCCTTATTTTGGGAAGACCATTCTTGAAAATGGCTCGTGCATTAATCGACGTCTTCGAAGGTGAAATGACTCTTAGAGTTGGAGATGAAAAGTTGGTCATTAACATTGAAAACACTTCAAAAGATCTTCTCGACCTTGAAAGAGAGGCAATTAACCAAATTGATGTCATCGATGTTACATGCGATGAATATTTTGAAGAAGTGTTAAATGTGCAAGGATCAATTAATTCTACCATCGATGCCTCTTCCCCCTCTCTCACTCCATTTGAGGGAGGTGACTTCATTTTGGAAGAGATTGAAGCTTGTTTATCATGTGATTCTCATGTTGATCATGATTCTATCAAACCCGAGGAAGACATACTTCTCCTTGAGAAGTTGCTTAATGATGATCCATCATCTCTTCCTCCAAAAGAACTTCATAACGAGGAAGTCAAAAATGTTGAAAAAACTGATGAATTTCCCGAGATCGAACTCAAGGAACTACCACCTCATCTCGAGTATGCATTTTTGGAGGGAGACGATAAGTTTCCCGTCATAATTGCTAAAGACTTGAATGAGGAAAACAAAGGCGCTCTCCTCAAGGTTTTAAAGTCACACAAGCGAGCCATTGCTTGGAGACTTTCCGACATCAAGGGTATTAACCCAGAATTTTGTATGCACAACATTTTGATGGAGGATGACTTTAAACCGGCGGTTCAACAACAAAGAAGGGTAAATCCAAAAATTCATGAGGTTATCAAGCAAGAAGTCATAAAACTTCTTGATGCCGATTTGATTTACCCTATCTCGGATAGTCCTTGGGTGAGTCCCGTTCATTGTGTGCCCAAGAAGGGTGGTATAACGGTAGTTAAAAATGATGATAATGAGTTGATTCCTACTCGATTGGTAACGGGTTGGCGCGTTTGCATTGACTATCGAAAGATGAATGACGCCACCCGCAAAGACCACTTCCCTCTACCTTTCATGGATCAAATGCTCGAAAGATTGGCGGGAAACGAATACTATTGTTTCCTTGACGGTTTTTCAGGTTATTTCCAAATTCCCATCGACCCTCAAGATCAAGAAAAAACAACCTTTATGTGCCCATATGGAACATTTGCTTATCGACGCATGCCTTTTGGCTTGTGCAATGCTCTGGGCACGTTTCAAAGATGCATGATGGCCATTTTTCATGACATGATCGAGAAAACAATGGAGGTCTTCATGGATGATTTTTTGGTCGTTGGGAATTCATTCGAATCATGTCTCACCAATTTAGACAAAATGCTTCAAAGGTGTGAAGACACCAATCTTAGTCTAAATTGGGAGAAAAGTCATTTCATGGTCAAGGAAGGAATTTTCCTTGGCCATAAGATTTCTAAGAGCGGGATTGAGGTTGACAAGGCTAAAATTGATGTCATTTCTAAACTTCCTCCTCCCACAACCGTTAAAGGTGTTCGGAGTTTTCTGGGTCATGCCGGTTTCTATCGTAGATTCATTCAAGATTTCTCGAAGATAGCTAGGCCTATGACCCGACTTCTGAAAAAGAAACTCCGTTTGTCTTTTCTGCTGAGTGCATCGAAGCTTTTCAAACTCTAAAAAGAAAGCTTACCGAGGCAACAATTCTAGTTGCCCCCGATTGGGACCTACCTTTCGAACTTATGTGTGATGCAAGTGACTTTTCCATAGGTGCGGTCTTGGGGCAACGAAAAACCAAGCATTTTCAGCCGATTCATTATGCAAACAAAACTTTGACCGAAGCTCAAGCTCATTACACCACAACGGAAAAAGAATTACTAGCCGTGGTGTATGCGTTTGAGAAGTTTCGGCCATACTTAATCTTGACTAAATGCATAGTGTACACGGATCACTCGGCTCTCAAGTATCTCTTTGCCAAGCAAGATGCAAAGCCGAGATTGCTCTGTTGGGTTCTCCTCCTACAAGAGTTTGATATCATCATTCGTGATAAAAAAAGGAGCTGAGAACCTCGCTGCTGACCATCTTTCCCGATTGGAAAACCCTCATCAAGGTGTTCTTGAGAAAAAGGAAATAAATGAAACGTTTCCTCTCGAGACACTTAATGTGATTTCTCGTCATGGTGACTCAAGTACCCCAAGGTTTGCCGACTTTGCAAACTATCATGCGGGGAATTTCGTTGTGAAAGGGATGTCATCCCACCAAAAGAGCAAATTTTTCAAAGATGTGAATCATTAATTTTCGGACGATCCCTATTTATTCAAAATTTGTGCGGATCAGGTCATTTGTAGGTGTGTTCATGGCCAAGAAGCCATGGAAATTCTTAGGGCTTGTCATAATGGACCCACCGGGGGACATCATGGCCCGAACTACACCGCTCGAAAAGTATTTGATTCGGGTTTTTGTTGGCCCACCATTTACAAAGACGCCCATGACTTAGTAAAATCTTGTGACTCATGTCAACGTCAAGGAAAGATAACACAACGGGTTTGAAATGCCACAAAATGTCATCAAAGTTTGTGAAATCTTCGATGTTTGGGGCATAGACTTTATGGGGCCGTTCCCGTCTTCACGAGGGAACAAGTACATACTCGTGGCCGTTGACTATTTGTCAAAATGGGTCGAAGCCAAAGCTCTCCCAACCAACGATGCCCGAGTAGTTGTAAAATTTTTAAAGTCTCTATTTGCTAGGTTTGGAACCCTCCGCGCTATCGTTAGTGATCGCGGTACTCATTTTTGCAATGACCAATTTACAAAAGTCATGCTCAAGTATGGTGTCACTCACCGACTTGCTACCGCTTATCACCCACAAATGAGTGGGCAAGTGGAGGTTTCAAACCATGGTTTAAAAAGAATTCTTGAAAGGACCGTAGGCGAAAACCGTGCCTCTTGGTCGGATAAGTTAGATGAAGCTCTATGGGCTTTTCGCACGGCTTATAAAACACCCATCGGGTGTACTCCTTATAAGCTTATGTATGGAAAAGCATGTCATCTACCGATTGAGCTCGAGCACAAAGCTTATTGGGCTTTAAAGAATGCTAACTTCGATCTCAAGTCTGCGGGTGATCACAGGAAAGTTCAACTCAATGAACTTAATGAACTTCATGATCAAGCTTATGAAAACTCTTTAATCTATAAAGAGAAAATAAAGAAGATCCATGACTCCAAAATCAAGAACCGCGTTTTTAACGTTGGTGACCGAGTCCTTCTTTTTAACTCTAGATTGAAGATATTTTCGGGTAAGCTCAAAACCCGCTGGACTGGACCATTCACCGTTGCCAAAGTTTTTCCTTATGGTACCGTCGAGTTATCTCAAGATGACGGTCCAAATTTTAATGTAAATGGGCATCGGTTGAAGCACTACTTTGGAGGGGACATACCACCCGTGGTTGTTCCGGATCTCCAAACTTTCCCCATGGACCAATGAATTCGGGGATCGAGTCAAGCTAGCGACTCGATAAACAAAAACAGTAGCACAACATGTGTTTTCACCCATGTCTCTAACTTCTTTCTACTTTCTAACACCCTAGTGTGGGGGAGTGGCCACCCCCTGCAGTTGTTTGCAATGTATATATCTTCAAAAAAAAATAAAAAAAATAAACATTATGTGTTGTACAAATAAAGTGAAAAATGAAAAATGACGTTCCCACAATTAGCTTCTAATATTATCTTCTTACGTTCAAAGATTCGGCATAATAGCCGGGACTTTAAATATTGAGGACAATATTCAATTCTAAGTGTGGGGGAGGGGAAAATTCTAGCGAATTTTATCAAATTATACCGTCTAGTACCCCCGTTTTTGGCCTACAATTTTAAAAATTTTTCACTTTATTTCAAAACTTTTGTGGTTATCAGTCCGCCAAGTCTAACCGACATAAGGATTGGCTAATCCAGGAGCAAACGGATTTTGGTAAAGATAACTTAAATCCGTTGACGGCTTGCAATTTGCCCAAAATTGTATGGTATCTCAACTTGCCATATCCTAAAAAGTAAAAGAGTTGGCTAGCCCGCAAGATTATGGCTTGTGGTAAAGGCAGTGGAAAAACCATAATTGGTAATCAACTCACCAAGATGTTGACTGTGTCCATCAAGAGTTGGCTAGTCCAGAAGCAAACGACTTCTGGTAAAGACAAATCAAAACCGTTGGAAGCTTATGGTTTGCTCAAAATCATATGGTTATGAATGGACCATAGTTCTTACTTGAACCGAAACATTTGGCTACCCCAGAAGTAATGGCTTTTGGAAAAGAGACTTCATATCCATTAATTTTCACAAAAGATTGTTAGGGACTAGCAATACTCAAGTGTGGGGGATTGATGAGTGTGTAAATACTCATCATTTTTACCGTATTTTAACTGCCAAAACACGTGAAAACACTCAAGAAACGCATCAAAATAATGAAAATATCCCAAAGATCGTGTTTTATATGTTTTAGATGCAAAATGATTGAAAATGGTTGAAAAACGAACAAAGTTTGCATAATTGGCAGTTTCAGTCCCCCAACCTTCAAAAGTTATCAAAACTAGTCCCTAAGCATTTATTTTAAAAGAAAAGTCAACCCAAGTTCTTTAAAAGTCAAAAGATATCACAAATGATCTTTGGGTAAAAAGCTTTCAAAAATGTACAAGTTTGGCCCCTGAAATTTCACATTAGGCAAGATTGGTCCCTGTATTTTCAAAAAATGTGAGAAATAGTCCCTAGAGAGAGTTTTACGAAGGAAAGTCAACAAAAGTCCTCCAACAATCCTTGAATGGCATTTTTAGAAATTTACAAGAAAGGTCCCTCAAGTTTGGTAATTTGGCAATAATAGTCCCCGGGAATTATTCTTAGAAGAACAATGATGAAAGTAACTTTGGGAATCCAACATTTGGCAAGAGTGGCCCTTGAAAGAACTTTGGAATAATGGCAGAAAAGAACCCTCATGTTTTCAGAATTTGCACTTTTGGTCCTTGAGTTATTTTACTACATAACCATACGGATCCCTTAATAATTCAATCCAATACACCTAAACTAATCCAACAATTCTTGGCCCAATCCCACTCACCCCAGCCCAATACCCAAACCCCATTTAAACGTTTTAATAAAAAAAAACGTATATATCCCTTGGTCAAATTACAGGTCAAACCATACCTCCTTCATCCCCAATCCCTCTTTTACCCAGCAGCCAAACCTCCATCACTCCACCTTCATACCTGCTATACTCCACTTCTGCCACACTCAACCCCAACCCCAAGGACCTCAAAAGCACCATTCCACTATCCTCCCTCACCTCTCACAAATCCTTACCTACCACCAGCCATGTCACCAATCCACACCTCATATTTGGGCGCCAATGGGAATCAAGGGTTGATATGATTGCTGCTTTAGTTCAATGGTTGAGATGGAATCAAAGAAACACAAGATGGACATGCTGATCTATTTTCACACTCAAAGAAAGCACAAGGCAGTGGAATCCAAGACCAATGGAAACCCTAGATTAGTAGTATAAATAGAAGAGGATATGTAAGCCACAAAGGCAGTCAGTTAATTAGGGTTTAGTTTTTAGTTTCAGTATCTTTAGTCTTTCTTAAAAATCTTTTGTACTCTTTTATTCAATCCAATGAAAGTTTAATTTTCTACTTACTTTAGCAACTGTCATTACATTTCTGCTTATAAAAGTACTTGATACTAGTTTGTAATTGCTTACTTTAGTTTAATTCAGGTCTATTACACTCTTTGGTTTCAGAAACTTTGCTTAAAAATAAGTTTTTCTTTTAAAAAAAATACCAAACATTCCTCTTAAGGGAGTGTTTGGCACAAGGGAGTCCTAGCTCTAAAATTAGTTTTTGACCACCATTTTTCTTTCAATCAGCCTTGATACTTAACTATAAGTGTGTTTATACTAAGTTTTTTTTCATCACATTTGAGTATCAAAGGTTTTGAAGGTGTCATACAAAATTCCATTTGTTTCACTGTTTCATTTAAGTAGTTGAGGTAGAATCTTATTTTGATCTTTTTAGTAGTGGTATATAGTTAACAACTAGTAAAATTAGGATAACATACTGGTTGGTTTACTTTATAAGTAAAAAACTCCCCATTTTGAGCCATTCACCCAACAGCTCTGTTGTACCAAGCCACCATTTTGTATATCAAATATAGGATAGGGCAGTTAGGATTTTAGATTTCCCGCTTAGCTTTTCATAAAGATAGTAGTGTAGAGATTGTCTTTTTGAACTCTCTTTGTAGTTTTAGTTCCTTTCATTGCTTAAATTTGAGTTACAAATTGTGGTATTTGCCTAAACCAACCCATTTAGTTCATGTTTTGCTGTCGCAAAACCACCCTACAGCCCTTAGGTGTGGTATTTTTAATTGATTCATTGTTGGTCCTCATGACCTGAAATTCAATATGTAGCTTATCTACCAGCTTGAGACCATGCGTATATTTTCAGAATAATTTTAGAATTTTTTTGGAAGCCTTTGCATGCCCTTGAAGTAGCCCCCCTAAGCTGTTGTACCTCACCAGGCCTGTGGTAACCCTAGAGCTTATTTGTGCTTTCCATTTGCTTATTTTGACCACTATAGTGCTCAAAAGGATCCCCCTTAGTTGCCTGTTTCTGTTTCCCCCCTAGTTCAGTTTTTAGTGCTTATTTATGAGCTTTTTGTTGCTTGTTTTCATATAAGTCCCCTGCATCTTGGATCAGTCCAAGGGCTGGTTTTCACAAGCTCATTTTGAGCTTGTCAGTGGACCTTAGGCTATAATTTTTAGCTTCTTGGAAAGTTAGTGTGCCTAGCTTGTTGGTTCAAGGGTTACTTCTGTTTTTTTAGCTTATTTGATAAGCTATTTCAGGGCTACAAGTTGCCTGAGAACCTGCTTGGTGCAGAGGTTTGGATTTGCTTATTTAAGTTTATTGTACTTATCCGATGTATCTTTGCTTTTGTTTTAGCTTATTTTCAGTAAGTCTCACTTGTTTGTAGCTTATTGTAAATTTGGTTCAGCAGATTAGCTTATTGATAGCTTTTTCAGTTTTAAACTCTCTTTTAGCTTATTTGAGGGTCTGTGTGAGCCATAAGCTCCCACAGGGCTTATCTTAGCTTTTCAAAAAGTCAACCTTTTCAAAAGTTTCATATTTTTGAGTGTCTATTAGTTTTGAAACAAGAAAAATACAAAACAAAATGTTTGTGCAAAAAAGTTGGTTGTGGGGATCGAACCCCTGATCTTCTACTTGCCCAAATCACCAAACCACCACCAAGCACCATCTCCCCTAAGAGGGTTTTCAGTTATTTGTTTTCCATATTAATATTTATAGTAATAGTAGTCATTTTAGCTTATTTTAGCTTTTAAGCTTAACTTCTGCTTATTATTAAGAATTTAGGACTTTTCAAATTTTTCCCAGGCTCCTTCCATTGTAAAGTATTTATAAAAAAAAATTCAGATTTATTTAATTTAGTTTAGTATTTTTTATAATTAATTTTAGTTTAATTAGTAATTAATCATAAATAATTAAAAAGTAAAAAAAATATAATTTTCCTTTTTTAAATTTTCTTTTATTATTAGGTTCGTAAAAATATAATTTTCATACCCGTAGGACTAGCGTATCATAAATTTTACATTTTAATTTGCGCACTCGCATAATTTTTAATTAACATTCGCATTTTTAATCTAGATTACTTTTTAGGATTCCCGATACCTAATTTTGTTTCCCATAGTATTTTAGGATTTCACTAGTTTGCCAATTGCCTTTTATTTCCCCTTAGGTTGTTTATAATTCATTTACATTTGATAAATTCAAATTTCCATCAATTTAACGTATCACAAAACCAAACAATCCTTCCAACATACAATATTTTAATCCCAATCTCACTCGAAGCTTTCCATTCACACCTCATTGGGGTACGACCCGGGAAATCACTTCCCGGTCTCACAATTTAATATCACTTTCACGAGTTTTGCGAGGTAAACTTTTTCCTAAAAGGTTTACTCGTATTTCTCTACGTCTAGTTGTCTCACGATAACTTAGACCTCACGTTTGTTGATATATTGATAAATTGTTTTGGCACACCAAAACACAACGAATCATCTCCATTAACACGTGACGCCGTCACGAACTCTTTCAAAAACCTTCTGGATCGTCACGTGTATTTTATTTATCCAACCCTTTTCCAAGTCGTGACGTCTTGAAGAGCAATTCTTGACGCTGTCAGGTACTGTTTCCAGCATATTTTGGAAACTTTGCTATTTTCTTCACTTTTTCGCTCCAAAACGTCCAAAATGCTTCCTTTTGTAAAATTCTTCTCAAAATACCTTAAATGACAAAAGGAATGGTTTAGGGCAATATTTGATCAAATAATCACGATTTAGGGCTTAAATGACCCCCTAAAAGCGGTACACTTTTCGCTTCATCAAATATCCCTACACTTGGGATTTGCTTGTCCTCAAGCAAATGAGCTTTTCCACCAATAAAAATACAAGTTAGGGGTCATTTAACACTAATATAAAAGTAATTACAACAGATGATCGTTCCACCTTAATCAAAACAAGCACGGAAGTTATACACTAGCACCTCACATTAAGTATTTGGATACTCTCATCTCTCGGGTGTTGTAAATTTATATATCATAATTGGAAATGGAGAAATATCACTCATTACCTGTCATAGCAAATAGATTACCATAGGCTTGGGAAAGGATCAAAAACCTCCACCACTTGGCGTAAGCACCTAGGAAAACTGTCAAAGAGGTCTTTTTAAATGGTTATAACGTTAGGTGTAGGGGATATGAAAAACTTGGTTTTGTTGGATAAACGGATATTTTACTGGTGGCAAGTCAATTATCTTAGTTGACTACATGTACAATGAGGCATTGCTAAGCCAAGACTCGACTCAACTTGAACTAACTACGATTCTTTATGGATTTTTTTAAAGACACTGTTTGACTTAAACATAAATAAAAGAAACGGATGGTAGCCCGTATGTTTTTCTCTTTCCTTTTTTTATTTTTATTTATTTATTTATTTATTTATTTATTATTTTTTTTGCATCCACTTTTACTCTACCATCCAAAATAATACTTCAAAGGGAGCTCGTTTCCTCCCTACACTTGAGCTTTTACATACTTCACAATCAACTATTCTAATGACTTGAATCAAGATAATCAAAAAACTTGGAGTACTTTTAAATATTATGGGGGTAATAATTGACGTCATCCCCATTACCCCATTACAATAGTACTTTACCCATGAGTCCCAATCGTCCCAAAACAATATGTACAAGATATGACTCGACTTAGCAACCATGTAATCAATTAGATAATTAACTAAGGATTTACCATGTAACAATAATGCACTAAAGATGAGTGCATACACGGAAGGCTAAGGCGATTTGGTTGCACATTTAGGTGGGTTGTAACAAATTCTTCCTTTAAGTAAGATGCTTAAAGTTAGAAATGAAAAGATAGGCTCGAAGGGGTGTACTAGGGTTTCGTGTACTAAAAATGAGTACAACGCTAAGGTGTGGGGAAAATTAATTGACTTTACTAGCCAAGTAATATGACTTAATTGGTCAAGTAATTATGATACGGGTTTAACACAAGGGTGATCCTAATGCCTCTTATCATGTAGTAAATCATACTACATGAATGTAGTCTCACTATCGGTCTCGGGATGCATCACTAACGCAAGTTCTAGAATCTAAATGCTACCGGTACACTCATAAGCACTAATAATGAATGCTTTTCCTATCAAATCTAAAGGCGAACCTCACATATTTGGGTGGAAAATTTTTCTGAATGGTACGGTTTTGTGCTAGTCATACAACTCCTATCCATGAGACGCTTGCTAAGGCTAAAGTTTCACTCCTAAATGTTGTAAAAAATTTTAAATTTGGCGCTAAAATTACACTAACAAGTATTTCTCTTAGTTTTATTACACACCTACCATCAAACAAACAAACTCAAGTGCAATTGTATCCTATAAGGTATCATCATTTTCCCTCCCCTTACACTTAGGATGAACATTGTCCCCAATGTTCAATTAAAGGATGTAAAAGTGAAACAGGTAAAAGAATGAAAAAAATACTCCCCTGATTCGTTCGGTGTGGATAGTGTGTCAACAAGTTTAGATCTTCTTCCAAGAAAATGAACATTCAAAGCTTCCCTTCCAGAAAAATAAATCATCTTCTTGTCATATATAACCTGTTAAACCTGAGAAAACAATCAAGGCAACCTCGCGTAAAATCGGCGGCAATCTATATATACTAACAAATCCTAGAAAACAATGTAAGATATAATGCTTGTGGAATGAATGTTTGCAGATTTCCTGGAGTTTATAAAACTAAAGAATTAACAAAAACTTTAAGACTCTGTTAGAAAAACAAAACTCACAAAATTTTCATAATTTTACACATGACGCCGTCAAGTGTTAATTCCTGACGCCGTCAGAAGTGACCTGCAGAAATCTTTACGTTAAGTTTCTGGAAAATTTCTAGAAAAACTTATGTCCTACTTCCTAGAAAATCCTGCAAAACATCATTATAACTCGATACAAGCATTTAACTCTAACAAATACTAATACACATGTTCATTTAATATCAGTGTTGCAAAAATCGGCTGAGGCGGCCGATTAATCGGCGATTAATCGGCCTCGGTCCTGGAGCTTGTAAGAAATTATAAGGTAATCGGCCGAGTCAAGAAAATCGGCCGATTAATCGGCCAAAAATCGCAACTCGGCCCCCGACCGCCTCGGGACCGATTCACAATTTTTGCAACATTGTTTAATATTGTGGCAAATCATGATCAATTTCGTTCTTAGAAACAAATTTGGGGTTTTCCCTTACACTTAGATTTTTCAAAATACCTTTATATGAAGTTAAGAGGAGGTTAAACAACAAAATAAAGCATTTTCACAATTTTAGTTTGAAGCATGATCTACCAACAATAAAAATAAAGCATGCATACGGAAGCAAATAACAATCAAACAAATAAAAATCACACAAAGCATGGGTTGCCTCCCAAGAAGAGCTTTTCTTTATTTATGAGTCTTGTAGCTAGACTCAAGGTCATGGGCTATTACGTGACCTCATCATTGGTCTCATTCTCTAGGTCATCTCCAATCTTAGTTTTGTATTCCGGACCTAGTTGCAAACATTCCTTGTAGAAACGAAGTATTTTATTCATGACATAATCTACTCCTCTACGTCTATCCTCATCATTCCTATAATAAACCGCTTGCTTGTGTTCCTTTTCTATGTTTGATAGGAGGCGGTATTGTTCAATCTTATAGGGAATTTGGTAAGCAATCTCATCATTCTCTTCCTTGAATCTAACTATCCCTAGGGACGGGTCATAACTCATCTTAGAGGCCTCAACAAATGGTTTTCCGAACACTACTTGACTTAGGCAACCATCTATTACCGGACGAGTATCCTCTACTATCACAAAGTCGGTAACATAAGTGAAGTTTCCTACAAAGACATGCAATCCTTTCACTCTTCCTACAAATTTGATCATCCAATTCGTGTTGGGCATCATCCTATACCCAAGTTGCTTCTTCATTACCCAATTATAATAGGTCCTAGTCATGATGTTTATAGGAGACCTAGGATCGATATAAGCTTTCCACACATGCATATGCCCAATGTTGCATGGTATGTTTATGTTAGAGGGATCACCTACTTTAATAAGGGGTGAACCAAGGATGTATGGTGTCTTGGGATAATCGAATAAATCCTTGTGATATTCCCGTTCTTCCTTGGTGGGTAACTTATCAAAGTATTCTTCTATGTTTTCTACTTCCTCTAACTTTTCTCTCTTATTATCCTCAACTTCCTTAATCTCATCCCTAGTCCCGGTTTCTATTCCAACTTCATCCTTGTCACTTTCTTCTATATTCTTATCTATTGGCTTAATAGTGACGAAATTGACAAAGTGGACGTGTTTGGATGATGAGGGGTCCTTAATTTGGTTTCTGCTACTAGTGTCCCTAGTGTCCTTCCTAGGAGTAGTTAGCACATGGTTGTTGAGGGCTTTCAACAAGTTGTCAATCTTATTGGTCATCTCCGTTTGTTGTTGATTGAATTCGGTTTCAAACTTAGCTATGCGAGCTTCTTGAGATGCCATAACCTTGGACATCAACCCTTCAAGATTGTTGGTACTACCATAGTTATTGGAAGGATTGTTGTTGAAAGTACGGGTAGAGGGTGGACCGGTAGATTGGTAACGATTAGGTGGATTGGTTGTTTTGGGGCGTGTTTTGGTTTTGTTTCCACCTAAGGTTCAGGTGATTTTTCCAAGATGGGTGGTAGGAATCACCGTAAGGGTTTGGCTCAGGTTTGAAAGTGTACCAATTGTCTCCCGCTTCGTCGGTACGTGAGGATGCGTAATCCGTAAAAGCTTGTCCGGGGAGTTCCACGCAATCACGAGTGTCATGGGGACCACTACATAATTCGCATGAAGAAGTGATTTTGTTCACTTGGCTTGAAGGCTTAGCAGCTTCATAAGATTTCATGAGAAACTTGACTTGGTCCTCAAGTTCCATGATCCTACGGTCAGGAGTGCTAGAATTGTTCGAAGGCAAAGATATTGCCTTGACCGTTTTGTTCAAATCACGGGGATCATTCCAACTTTCATTGTCATAGAGAGCAAGATCTTCTATAAGTTCCCATGATTCTTCCACACTTAGATCACGTAGCTTGCCACCGGCCGATTGGTCAATGGTTCGCCTTGTGGAGAGATCGATATGGTCATAGAAAATTTAGACTTGGAGCCAAAGATCTATGCAATGATGAGGGACTTTTTAGAGTAATTCCTTGAAACGAGTCCATGCTTCATATAGAATTTCACCTTGACATTGTTGGAACATCAAGATATCATTTCTAAGCTTGGTAGTTCTCCCCGGTGGGAAAAATTGAGCAAGGAATAGAATGGTGAGATCATCCCATGAGTTTATGGATCCCGCGGGTAAACGTTCAAGCCATTGACTAGCTTGATCACGTAGAGAGAATTGGAATAGGCATAATCGGGTCGACTCTCTAGTTGTAACATCAAGGTCTATGGAATCTACGCTTTTAAGGAAATCCTTGAGATGTTGATTAGGATCTTCGGAACGAAGTCAATGGAATGCACATCCGCTTTGCACCAACCGGATGGTGTCGGATCGCAAGGGGGACACATTGGCTTATTGAGTGAGCTCAATTGTGTTTCGTTAGCCTTGGTGGCTAGGACGGGAATACTCTCCTAAAGTTCGGGGCCTAGGAGGTGGGTTTGGTAGTGGTGGGTTTTGTGGGTGGTTTTTATGTAGTGGGTTGATGGGTTCAAAGATGTTACCACCTTCCATGATGTCGGATGGTAAAGGTTACGAACAAAGACACGAAGAAATGAGATAGAGTAAAGAAAACCTAGAAAATAAAAATAAAATCTTACTAGAAAGGAATCTAGCAAGTAGACCTAATAAAAAGAAATCCTAACCTAGACAATAACTATTCCCCGGGCTACGGCGCCAAAAACTTGATACGTGGGAATTGCGCCCTCACAACAGGTTTTACCTCTCAAGGGATCTTGAGAAGCTTACAACCCCCACCAGGCAGTATACCTGATCGTTGTAGTATAGTATAGTGACAAGTACCGAGGGATTGATCGTTCAACTCAGGAATAGTGTCGTTAGGATTGAAATTAATCTAACTAGGTCTAAAGGTGAAGGATAATTCTTTTTGTCTTTTTATATTTTATGAAAAGCAAGTAAAAATCTCAGGTTTTGGAAGAAGGGGCGGAATTAGTTGTTAATCAACTAACCCAAAAGCTACTACTTAAACTAATGTGTAGGAAAATAAACTAGGGTTCTACAAGGTAAGTGAAACATGTCTACCTATGATGTGTTACTCCTTACTAGCTATCCAATTCTACCTATTGAATTGTCACACCTTGTTTTAATTGACGGGTTGTATTCCTTAATACCATTCGTAGGGTCGTGTACGATCTTCCCTAACTCTATAAGATCCTACTTCACTCCTATGTCGAGCCGTTAAAAGCTCCTAACATGGGATCATTAGAATTCACTTATGCTTTAAATAAAACCAAAAATCGTAGTACCCCTCCGATCATGTTTCTTAAGATGTTCAAGCAAGTTACCAATTGGAAGCCTGCCAGTTTTCTTAAGCCTAACATCGATATCATTTAATTAAACAAGAGACAATAGGAAACAAGAATTATAAGCTAAATCAACTAGACCTATTGAAGTGTCACGCCTTAATTGATGAAGATAGACAAAAACATCAACAAGGAATCAATAAGATCTAATCAATTATATATATGATTTACGTAAACATAAGTCGACACAAGGTGAATTAGCAAAACATCATCAAAGAAGAGCAAGCAACAATGATAATGGAAAACATAATTAAGATAGAATCAACAAACTAATATAAGATGTTTATGGAGTGATTGAAACCCTCTAAGTTTCTGGAAAAACACCTACCTAAACCCAGGAATTGACCTTAGGGTTTTGGGCTTACAAAAAGTGAAGTACTAAGGTTATATTTATAGGCAGATTTTCTGTCGGCCTGATCTGATGGCGTCAGCTCTAACAAGTGATGGCGTCATGACCATTTTTTCACAAAATCAAAGATTTTTTCGTCCTGGTCGTTTCCTTTTTTGAATCGCTCAAATCCGACTTTGTATGCAAAAGTTATGGCCAAAACAGTGTCAGCTACTCCGCGTGTAAGTTATAATTGTCTTGATCATCATGCGACAGTTTTACTAAGGTTTCTTCTTGTGTAAGCCTTCTTCCTGATGTCGTCACTCTAAACCATCTGACGTCGTCAGGTGCAATCCTAACGCCGTCACTCTTTAAGTCCTCTGGGCCGTCTCTCTTTAAGTTGATACGTGATGACCTACCTCCATTAACACGTGACGCCGTCACGAACTCCTTCAAAAACCTTCTGGATCGTCACGTGTATTTTATTTATCCAACCCTTTTCCAAGTCGTGACATCTTCAAGAGCAATTCTTGATGCAGTCAGGTACTGTTTCTAGCATATTTTGGAGACTTTGCCATTTTCTTCAGTTTTTCGCTCCAAAACGTCCAAAATGCTTCCTTTTGTAAAATTCTTCTCAAATGTACCTAACATGACAAAAGGAATGGTTTAGGGCAATATTTGATCAAATAATAACGATTTAGGGCTTAAATGACCCCCTAAAAGCGGTACACTTTTCGCTTCATCAGGTATATACCGACCATAAGAGTTTACAACACATTTTAGACCAGAAGGAGCTGAACATGAGACTGCGATGCTGGTTGGAATTACTTAGTGATTATGACTGTGAGATTCGTTATCACCCAAGTAAGGCAATTGTGGTTGCTGACGCTCTTAGTCAGAAGGAGAGGATACCACCACTGCGAGTTCGATCATTGGGAATGACGATTAGCTCACCATTGCCGACTCAGATACTAGAGGATCAAGCCGAGGCGTTAAGAGAAGAAAACCGACCGTCTGAGAAGATTTATTGAATGGTGGAGAACAAGAATTGATTTGTGAAGCGTTCGGATGGAACATTGTGTTTCGAAGATAGAAGTTGGATCCCACTTTATAGAGGAATCCGTGATTTGATTATGCACGAATCGCATAAGTCAAAGTATTCTATTCATCCTAGTTCTGATAAGATGTACCATGACTTGAAGAAGTTATACTAGTGGCCAAACATGAAAGCTGACATAGCCCTGTATGTCGATAAATGCTTAACATGTTCCAAGGTAAAGCCTGAACACCAGAAACCCTCAGGATTACTGATTCAGCCTGAACTCCCAGTCTGGAAATGGGAGCGTATCACGATGGACTTCATCCCCAAGTTACCAAGAACAACTAGTGGGTGTGACATTATCTGGGTAATTGTGGATCGACTGACTAAGTCTGCCCATTTTCTTTCTATCAGCGAGAAGGACGATGTCAGCAAACTTGCTCGGCTCTACGTGAAGGAGATTGTTTCTCGTCACGGAGTGCCTGTATCGATTATCTTTGATCGTGATAGCCTCTTTATGTCAAACTTCTGGAAAGCACTCCAGAATGCCCTAGGGAAAAAGGGTAACACCCCGAAATTTGATAAGTAGTGGAAGTCTAATCGGGGTCATTGCAGTTTAGAACACAGTCATACTTATAGAAAACAATTCAAAAGATAAGTTACTATCATTCTATGAAAACTCAAAGTATTCAGAGTTACAAACATTTTTCCAAATGTTAATTGTTTCGCAAAAGAGGTGATGAGTTTGAAAAGAATGATATAATTATTGAAATAAAAGGGAGGTCCCGTGCGCCCTTTTTGTCAGCTCCGTGCCATCATGCAGCTAATTTCCTGAGATAAACATGCTAAAAAGTCAACACAACGGTTGAGTGAATCCATAGTAGTTTAAATATGTAATAGTGTGAATACAAGTCAAATATTTTGTAATAAATAAGCCAAGATGATAGGTCTTGACTAAACTGGTGTCATATTGCTCCAAAGCCTCACGAAGCTCAAGCCTTAACATCGTATTGAAATATCATAAAGACAAAATCACCTTCACCACGGGGGATGTAGATAACAAAGGGGCCCTCGGTGATGGAAATGTACTCGGTTTCCATGGTACTTCGAATATAGCACATCTCCTGCCAAATGATCACTTTGACAAAGATGGGTTGCCGTTCCAATAGATCTATTAGCTATATTCGCGTTCACTCGCAAGTGATTAAGGTTCGTGATATGAGGGACTTGTAGTACGGGTGTCAACTTAGGCAATATCAGATAGTAATAGCATATTGAAAAATACTTGTGTTCGGTTTATAGCATGTATCTCCCCACGAGGTTTAAAAACAATTAAAAATGTGGGACCATGAACTCACCTGATGGGTGTGAGCAAAACTCAACGGTGCTCAAAGGTGATGATGTATTGCTACGACTAGCAATGAATAACCTCCGGCTTGCGACCTATATTAATGTGATATATATTACTATCGGTGTTTTAGATTCGATGCGTGAATGACATGTGATATGTCTCGAGTACAGTGATACCGATTTCAGGTGTCTTAAAATATTCCAAAATAACTTGACATTGTTATTTATAATGTTAATACGAATAGGTGATCAATGAGTGTTAATTTATCCGTTATAATAATAACGTTAATAAGAACATTTATTTTAAATATTTTTAGTAATAGTGTTTATTATTTAAAGTTATAACATATATATATATATATATATATATATATATATATATATATATATATATATATATATATATATATATATATATATATATGAAAACAAATGTATAAAGTAATAATTTAATAATGAAATACCATTGTCAAAGTTTACCCTTATCTTTAAGAAAGTTACATCTTTTACCCTTGGGTTAAAAACAATTACATTTTTAGTCCTCTTTAATCTTTTTACACATTAGACCTTGAGTTTTAAAGTATTTACAGCTTCTACACCTTTAGTTTTTATAAAATGAACTGTTTTAGTTTTTAGTCCAAAAGTTTAATAGTTTTGGCATTTTTGGTCCCTTAACGAGAGTTTTTGCAAAAATGGTCCTTAGTTAAGTTTTGAAAAATGATCTTTTGCACAAATGAAGTAAACATTTTAATCTTATAAGAGCTTTACGAAAACCGTTTTTGAATCATTATGGTGTCGAGTTTCTTGCTAGATCATGAATACGAAAATAATAAGAAAGTTTTTCATTGGGCCTCGTTAGCCCAAGTCAGGCCAAAACGAGTTCTTAGTTAGTTATAGGAGTGTTCGTACATGACTACGAACTAGTTCATTTTACATAGCATACAATCTCGTATTTCATGCATGTTAGGCTAGTTTGATTTAGTTTGGTTCGAAGAAATAGGTTATCAATATATATATATATATATATATATATATATATATATATATATATATATATATATATATATATATATATATATATATATATATAGACACACTAGTGTCAAAGCCCGCCCAATGGGCGGGAATGACTTATAATTATCGTTGACATATTTTACTAAAGTGAAGGTTAGCTTCATTATATTACTTGACGAATTTAATTGGACGTACATAAATAATCAATAACGGCAAATATGTTATTAATATAAATATTATAGTAATAAAATAAAAAATTATCAAGATGAATGATGAAATAGAGAAGATATCTACCATTAGTATGTGAGGAAGGTAATTTACATGATATTTTACCATTGGGGTTTAATACCCGTGCACGCACGGGGTTTTTTCCAAAATTTTAATTATGTGTTATAATTGATTAAAGTAGCGTTAATTGTCTGAGAATGTGTTTAACTTACTTTTTTTTTTTTTTTTTTTTTTTTTTTTTTTTATAGTTTTGTGTAGCGGAATTTTTTTCTAATAAATCACAAAACTTTTGAATTTATGCTTCTCTGTTTATTGTATGACCATTTTACCCCTCGGTATCAAGATAAATATATTAATACAGAGGGTTTGAATTTAAAAGTTTTGTGATTTAATATGGAAAAGAATCTACTGAAACTATTAAAAAATGATAAGTTATGTACATTCACAGACAATTTAAAATATAAACAAACTAACATATCTTATATGCTTTACTTGTTGGACAAAATAGGATATATTATGTAAATACTCAGAATCTCTTTAATCCATAACTTTTGATTTATAGTATCATTTGCTTTTGTGAAAGTCCTTTTAAAATGGTAAAATATAATTTTTTTATATATAGCGTGATAGAGTAAGTTGGTTAAAGGGGTAAATAGAAAGAGTATTAATGTTGCAGATAGCATCCAAAATCTATCTTTAATTTTATAATTTAAGATATCTTGATAGATATTCGAATTCCGATAACAAAGGAGCTTTATACATCGAAAATGAAAATCTGTATTAAACATATAAAATGATATATTATTTTCACAAAATGATATGCTAATGACTGTTGTTATAGTATCCTTATTGGTAAGACTTCAAACCCCGTTTCAAATAAAGTACATAAGCAGTTCACGGTCTTTTCTCAAGTTGGTAAGTGTCATGCTATACTTACGATCCACATAGAATGGTTAAGAGTTACTCGATCTTTGCTTTGATCGATAGACTTGTTGAATCATGTATCAATAAAGTCAAAGTAATAGTATATCACCTCCAATCATCTATCTTTAGTGTGAAGTTAAATCAATTTAGCATGTGTTGTCTTTGTGTATTACTCGTCAAAAGATCAAAAACCATGAATGTCATTTACAAAAAAAATTGTTTGGCTTGATATTGTAATTAGACTTAAATTTTAGGTTGATAATACTTATATTAAAGCCTTAAGTCCATACCAAGTTGTACACATCCGCAACACTGCAAGTACTAATATAAAAAGTTCGGCTAAAGTTCATGACTTGCTAAATGTCAACTCCTAAGATAATGTGTATACTTTTATGAAATAGTTTAACTCATTGTAATAAGACTTGATCTATAAAACAATGGGTGATATATTAAGTCAGATAGAATTCAGTTAGTTTAGTTTTAAGCTTTAAGCTAGGTTAGTTAGAACAAAGTTGACTTTAATATGTTGATTTTTTCTGTGTAAAACCACCACAGTATACTTATTTGATGAAGGAACATTTTCGATCGATAAAACTATGTAAACTCCTCCTTGAACTCATGTAATAAAAAAGTCCCACAAATAACCAACAATGAATAAAGTATACTTCAAACCTTGCAGCAAGAACATTAATAAACGTATAAATCGTTCATAAAGTCCCACAAATGATTTGGTTCATTACAATACTTCCACAAATAAGCAGATGGCAAAAATTTTGCCTTGGACTTGACAGCTTTCTAAAATGCAACTTTATGGTACATCTTGAAATGAAAACTCACTTGGGAGAACTTAGATATCATGTTGCCAACATGTCATATACTCGATCTATCCATCTTTATATTCTTGAATCACCTCCACATATAAAAATCACGATAAGTTAACGATTCATCATACTAAGCTTTCTAATCATTCATCATTTTTAAAATTTGTTTATATGCAATGTGTTATGAATATATGGAAACGAAATATTAATAGTTAAACATATGAATTCCCAGAAGAAGAAAAAAAATCTTTGATTATAACCCAGCTCGGTTGGATATAACTACTTCAAGTTGAAGAACACACTAAACAAAGAAGTTCCAAAAATTTGTTTTGCTTAGAGACTCTTCTTCTTGCTTCACCATCAGGTAGTTCATCTTCATAGACACTTCACATATTCTACTCTTCTCATGCGCATCTCCATCATGACGCTCTCTGCTCAGCTCAACCTCAAGCTGTAAAAAGACATCATGTTGTTAATGATTAGTAACTACATGAGCGTAAAGTAAGAAACCACATCAGTGACAATGAAAAATAAAGTATTCAGTTGAAGGCGAGCAGCATATGGTTGCTAAAGTTGGAAAAGGTGAACATGAGGAAGAGACTCAAGTTGAGAAAGTTTATGAGACGAAAAGCTCGGGTTATTATGGTGTCATTAAGGAAGCATCTGAAGAAGCTTAAGGAGAGTCAAGCACATTTTGGTGATTTGTTTGCTTGTAACTGTTTGTTCTTGCATGTCAATCCTACAGTTGTGATATCATCATCTTCACATAAATGCTAGATTTATTAATAAATCGTAATCTGTTAGACCTTCCTAATAAATAGTAGTTATTTTACTCGAGTCCTATTTGATTTTTTAGCCTTTAACTAAAACTATATCAAACTCTTGAGTTGAACTCACATTGAGGGTGCTTAATTACATGATTTCTCATTGATAATTTCATGTTATTTCAGCCCTCGAGGTAACCTCGAATGGCCATTGCGCTTGCAATCTTGCATTATATAGGCCTACTAAACTATTGACTCATGTTAAAGTTTTGGATATTGTCATACAATTGAACTCAAGCTCGTCTTACAGTTTGACTTTAAATTTTAAACAGGAGGCAATGGGCTGTAAAGAAGGAACCGATAAGACTGGTGATGAACTATAATAATAAATAAAAAGGATTAGGTATATACTATATACATACCTCGAGTTATCTTGTCTTAAGGGATGTAGATGCAGAAGAGGTCCTGTTGAGAGACCATTAGCATACATTTTGGACATTCGGGTCTATTAAAAGCTGCAAGTTGTATGTACTCTTCACAAAAAATATGAACACAATTAGTAGCGGCTACATCAACCACCTGTCTCAAGAAAATTGGACAAAGGAAGGTGGGTAGCTGTGGTGGTGGTAGTGGTAGAAGCCTAACAGGGAAATAGACCCGGATGAAATCCTGGTGTGTGAGCTCGTTCCTGCATGTTGGGCATCTCAGTTGATCTGTAATTGATCTTTCTATGCAACGTTGACCAAAAACATGTCTGAATTTAGTGTCCGTTTGATTGACTAACGCTCTACTTTATGGTTTCATTTAAACTCCATATATGAAAGAACTAAACATACCTTTGCTATTAAATCTGAGGCTACCAACTTCCACTGTTGTCTAGTTTTCATTTGTGCAGCTTTCCCATCCTTTGATACTTTACCAAAAGCTCTATTCAACCAAGTTTCCCCACCAGTCACATACCTAAACAAATCCTTACCAAACCATCAAAAGATTACGAAACTCATTACAAAAAATAAACAAACTGTCAAGTACCAACTTATATCTACTACTAAATTTTTGTGCATAAATAACAAAAACTATATAAAGCATGAATAAACAATTAAGCAAATATGAATATGAATCATGAGAACGTATATAAGTATGTTATATAAAGCATTCAGGATCAACTGAGGTGGGCCAATCAAAGCTATTTGTGTTTCGGAGAGTAGTCGCTATTGCCTTAATATGTAATTTTGTAAAGATAAAAAACCAAGTATAATTCCATTTTTCATTAGAAAATGCGATAGGAAAAGATATCATGAGAAAGAGTACCTCGTCAAACTGCATAATGCACTGTGATTCCCCGGCGTACACGTATCATCTAGCTGGTGAGACATCCGTGTGTCTCCAAGTGTTTAAAAGTAAGATTTCTTTGATTAGGTCTCCGCTGCTGTCCCAAAGTCAACCAATTCAGCACCCAAACGCACCAATCTCAGCCCCCATTTCACCTCCCAACCCCACACCCATTGCAAGTAGGTTAGGTTTCATTAAACTGGTACATAAACAATTAACAAACAAAGATATTTTAAGAGCTACTGAAAAGAACATTTAGGATTTTAGGTGCTTGGAATTGCATATTTGAGAGGGTGTTTGGGACGCAAACATACCCGTTCACTTTTCCTTTTTCAGTTTCTTGGCAACCGGGTTGTCTCCAGATTTTTGGGTATGTTGAAACTCTTTTAATGGGTAACTTCGCCTCTTTATGCTCAACATCTTCCTTTTCTCTCGTAGTGATTTACTCTTTATGAGGAGGTGCCGATACTTGAAGTGATTGTTGGCTGCTTTGAGTTCCAGCATATATGGCATGTACTGCGATCGGTGATGTCAATATTTTCCTGCAAAAAAATACACCATCACCAATCAACAAACCCACATGCTATATCTGCTACATCCTCTGAGAAAATTGTGCCAACATTAATATTTATAGATACGCTGATACAAGTCTGCAATTTGTTTTAAAAATATAATGTAAGTTACCTCCCCGAGATTCTACTCCATGTTCACTTGACTTTTATTCCTTAGGGTCCAGCGGACCTCCTTCCTCGTTCTACTGACAAATCACAATGAAGGGTTGTCTCCAATGCATTGGAGACAACCCTTCATTGTGATTCGTCATCCACGTCGATATCTCTAAAATCAGAAGGCAATTTTACATCCCGACCCTCATTTAGAGTAACATCTTGATCCATAGCAACACCATCTGGATGCCACATTCTTAGTGGATAGTGGTGGTCGTTCATGTTGGTTCTTTTTGGGCTGTTGGGTGGAACGGTAACTAAGAGCCACACGGATCCCAGTGGCTAAGTAACATTGGTGGTAATATTAGTATGGTGTCATTTGAAAAAAGTTACTTAGACTTCAAAAACTACTAAGTTATAAAGTTCCTACACAAGAATCAGATTGTGTATGTACCTCGTAGTTTTTCAAACGAAACTGCAGTTTCAGCTTTAGCTGGCTTCTTCTCTTTCTGGTCAGTCACGAGTTCAATGCCAACCATCAATCCCCTCCCTCTCACATCTCCAATTATTAAAATAAAAAATATCTAACCATATGATTCGGTCAAAAAAAAGTTTCAATAATGCCAGAGTTTAACAGAAAATTACTGTCATGTTTTTGTTGAAGATCTTTCAGTTTTCCGATCAAATGAGAGCCAACATGAGCACAATGTTTTTGACGGTTTTCTTTATCAAGAACTATGAATACAACAAGTCCACCAGTTGAGTAAACAGGGTTCCCTCTCTATGATCACTGGATCTTTAACAGTAAGCTTATGGCTCTGGCACTCGATCCGTGCCTTATTAATGAGAACGCAAGCATTTGTTTTAAGTCCAACACATGCCAATGTAATCAACATTACAAAATTCCTAACTGATCTGCAACCACATGAAACAAAAGATTCAGAAAATAATAAACACATATTAAGTATTAGCCAATGGTATAAACTTAGTAAAGGTTATAAAAACAGTCCCACAATTATATAGTTTAGGCTGTGATGGTAGGGGGTTGAAGTGGCATCTGAGGCATGCTACTCATATGAAAAGGCTGCTGCAATGGGGTGCTTGCAGCAGACATTGTGGGTTGAACCACTTGTGGTGGTTGGCTAGAATAATGAGGCGGAAGAGCAGACATATTTGAGGTCTGTGGAGATGGCGTTGATGCTGTCTGAGTCGGGTTACATCATTGTGGCCATGAACCTTAGGAGGAGCAACATATGGTTCCCGTGTCAAAATCCCCCACAACTGGTCCGCGACTCGTATGTGAACCTATTGCAGACACAAAGTGTCTTTAACCAAATTGTCAGGGAGTTATAATGTCTGGTCCTTTGGAGCAGAAGGTCGCTGTTGCTGCTGCTTTAGTATCCTAGGTGTAAAGTTCCTAAGATTATGATAAAGAAAAAGATCATTTAGAAAGTCAATTTTCAGTGTTCATGTACATCAAGCTTCAGGTTTGCCCAAGCTAATTAATTTTATCACAATTCCACACGCTATTATCATGTGTCGTAACTTTATAGAAAAAGTGACTCTAAAGGGAACCAAAATAAAGTCTGTATTTTTACCAAATTTTCATCTCGTCAAACCAGAGTACCACGATTAACTCTAGCAAACGTGACAGATGCATAAGAGTGTGTGACCTAAAGTCATACTTTTAAGAAAAGATCAAAAACACATATTGCCAAAAAAAAATAATAAATAAATAAAATAAATAAATAAATAATGAAACATAAATAACAAATTAACTAAACAATACCTAGAAAAGATTTACAAAATATATGCGTGCATGACAGATCATAAATGAACACTTTTTTACACTATAAAAGTGAAAAAAATATAGGAGTGTTTGGCACTGTGTTTTGAAAACATATTAGGCATAATCAAAACTGAGTTTTTTCAAATAGTTTGTTTGTTTCTTCTTTACCAAACTAAATGTGACCGATTCCAGCAACTGTTTGCTATTCGATATATAATTAGAATTAGACAAATGTAAGTATTCCATTCATGTAAATCAAGCACATACTAAAACCATAATGATTAAAACACAAATTCAATTCGATTGATTTTTTACAATTGAGAGTGGCACATACTAAAACCCTAATGATTGACATACATGTTTATCTCAAAATCTTTGCCTATATACAAATAGATAGAAACCTGTAAATCATTCAAAATAAAAAATTGAAACTGAACTTATAATCACATACCTTCATAACTTAGCACATACTAATAAAAACCGTAAATTACCAAAAAAACAAATTTTGATTTTTCATACCTGGTTCATGAATCAATGTATTAAACTGTAGGTACAATAATCAAAACCCAAATTTAATATGCAAATAAAAACTGCTCGTTCATACCTTAAAATTATATTTAGTTGTGAATCATTAAGTCGAACTATGAATCATCAATCTGACAATTGTTATTTGAAATCCACATACAAACACAAATGAAAATACCTTTTGTAGACAACCTGAAAGATGCGTATATTTGATATTAGTAAGTTTATGAGATAAGTGGTTTTGTGGTTATTGATAGATGGAAAATACCTTTTGTATTACATTACTTATAAACTTTCTGTAGTCAATCTGCAAAATTAGATCATAGACAAAATAAACAAATCAAAGCATCCATTAAACATGCAAAATTATTATGAGTTCTAAAGAGACTTACATGTTATTTTAAGATTCATTACAACAACATGTGTTCAAAGAAGGCTACTAACATGCAAAGAAAACGTCTAACATGCAAACACCTGCAAAGAAACCAGCATATGCATATTCAGTAACAAAGTTTCATCATTAGGGTTTTGAGGGAAAAGAAAAGAGGCGTACTTTTTTTCAACAAACCGTAATAAAGAGAAGATAAATACGGGTTTTATATTAGGGTCTTATTTATTTAAATGGTGTAATCCGGTATTTAATTCTCTTGAGTATTATATATTTGGCTTTGGAAGATATAACCAAAAAATTAAGTGGATCAGTTGGTAAGATTACTTATTAATTCATATACAAATCCAGGGTTCGAATCCTACATATTAACTTTTTAAAAAATTAATTTTCCGCCTAAATATAAAAAACGAATTTTCCGAATTTTAATAAAAATAATGCTTAGATGGCACACTAACATGATGACATGGCACAGAATACTGATGACATGGCGCTCAAAACTTGATGACTGGGCATTGACCATGCTTATTTGGCATAAAATGGTCAAACGCCTCCAGTTATATATATATATATATATATATATATATATATATATATATATATATATATATATATATATATATATATTGTACGTGAGAAAATGAGATTACGAGCCCTTTCCTAAGGGTGTGTCGAGGTGTCACAAGTGTTAGTGCTATATATGAAGTAATGTTTTCAAGGTGTTATACAAAGGTGTAATGTGTGCTATGCATGAACATGAATAACGTATGAATTGAATAAGAGGAATAACAACTTACAACAGCTAACAAGGTGATGAAGTGTTCGAGTAGTATGAGTGATGGAACGGAGGTACACGAACAACGAGCAAACCTTGCAAAACTTTAACCCACGTTCACAATAGTTACCCTAAATAGTTAATCCCTTGACCCGATTCTTGAGTAGTTCCTTCTCGTACTTGAATATGGTGAGACAAAGAGAAATTTGCTTGTGGTTTTGTGAGTTGCGAAAGTGTGTGAAGATGTGCATTAAATGTGGGTATTTATAGGGAGATTATGGTAGTTAGTAAGGCTCACATGTGAGTCGTGTCCTTGGAGGTGTCATTCGGACAAAGACAAGCATAGTCAAAAGCTTTCTTGTGGCGTAAAGTCGAGTAGGATTAGGACTAAGTGCTATAATGGTTCTTTGAATTTGTTTAAGGCTAGGTGAAATGACTTGGTACAAAAAGGGTCTTGTACCCTTCGATTTAATAATTTGGGTGAGAAGAAAACATGTGAAGCATGTTGGGGGTAATGAAACATTAGAACCATTGGTTAATGATGATTTAGAAAAAGGTTGGGGCTAAAACATTTGTTTAATGTTAGCATGTAGGGATTAGGACGGCTTGGTGTTGGTGTTTAGTTATTCTCGTACGCAAAGGGAGAAAGGGAGGTAAGATGGTTTAGCTTGTGTCGAGTTGTGGGGGAACCAAAGGAGAAAAAGGAAGAAATGGATATACTAGTGTGAAGGTTGGATGTGACTAATGCTTGCAAGGGTCTTACCCTTTGGGTGTTTGTGTCGATTTGCACAAGGAGCAAAAGAATAAAGGAAATAGTCAATGGTGTTGACATGGTTGTGTTGTGTGGTTATTGTGGTGTCGAGTTGTGCATGGGAACAAGGAATTGAGCATGTTCTATGGTGTTGCAAGGTTAGGTCGCGTGGCTTCTCGTGGTGTCGAGTAGTAAAAGAAGGGAAACAATTGTGTTACCATGTATCGAAATTATGTAAACATGCTGAGCTTATTGTGCATCTTCGGTCCAAGCAACAAAACAATCCATGGGTTGTGGTGGTGTTCAGCCCAAATAGAAAAAGAAGGAAAGAAAACATTTTGGGCTTTGGTGTGTCGCTCGGCCCAAAACAGAAAAGAAATGGGTTGTATTGGGCTTAAGGTGATGGATCAAAGCCCAAGAAAGAGGGAAATGTGTTAGTGTAAGATATGGGCTTAATGAGATCACAGGCCCAATACAATAACAAGGTGTTGGTGACTAATACGTTCGTAAATTTATTTTTCGGGGTCGGTGTCGGTTAGTGTAAACCTTCAAAAAGAGTCCCTACGCATTAATTTTGAAAGAAAAGTCAACCCAAGCCTTTTGAAAATCAAATACCACAAAATATGATACTTGGGTCATAAGTTTCCAAATTTACATGTTTGGTCCCTAAGATTTCAAAAATGGCAGAAAAGGTGGAATTTTGAAAAGTGGAAAATGAAAAATTGGTTCTTGAATTTTTGATTTGTGGCATGATTGGTCCTTGGTAGCACTTTGGGAAATCTACAACATCAGTCCCTAAGTTTTTGCAAATTACAAAAATGGTCCTTGTGATACAATTAACCAAACGGACCCTTTTTATTATCAAAACCAAACCAAAACAACCCAGTCCAAACACAAGCCCAATCCCAACATAACCCGACCCATTTCCCTTTTAATAAAAAACACAGGGTCAACCCATGGTCAAACCATCTTCCCCGTACCTCCCTTTCCCCCATTTCCCTCCTCCCTGTCTCCTCCCTCCTCGCCTTTTTCCAACCATTAGCCCCCCATAATAAATGAAACTCACCAACCAAACCAACCCCCACCATCCTCCATTAATTACCCAAACCCGTCCCACTTATATTTGCCATTTCATTCTTGGCGGGAAAAATTCAATCAAGGGTCAGGATAAGAGAAGTATCAAATTAATGGTAAGGATTTGGTCAAAGGTCTTCATAGAAGCTATTGGGACAGAAAAAGTAGAGAGGAAGTGCACACGGGCAAAGGAAAGCTTTATTTTCCATTTTTAGTATAAATATGAGCGAATTGTAAGCCTTAAGGGCAGAGTAGTTGTAACTTAGTTTAATTTAGCATTTAAATTCTCAGTTGTAATCTTTTTTTCAAGTTAATGAAAGTTCTCATGTTTTAAAACATCAAGTGACATTTTCAGTTTCATCAAGTTCTTTTCAAGTTATATTTCCAAGTTAATTATTGAATATAAGCTCTATATAAGTACTCAAAATCCAACCTAGTATCTAAAAGTATAAAAAGAAAACAGAAAAAGAACCAAAATCAGTAACAAATAAGTCACAGGGTACGTTTGCATTTTTGTGGAAAGCTTAAGGAAGTTGCCAGTTTTGGAAATGGCAAGATGGACAATTACCAGCTTATTCTTTGAATAAGCTGGAGCTTATTGCTGATTCAAGAACCATTGGTTTAGCCATGGTTAAGGTTTTATGTTTTTGATTTGTGATTTTCAGTTTTTAGAATAGAATTGCATAATTTAACTTGTTAGATTATAACTGTTTTTAGTTGTTGATTTTTGTTCATTTAAGCTCACTTTAACCTTATATAAGCTTGTGAATCTTTTTTGTGGCTTGAGTCATCATACTACTTAGAAAACTTTGAAAACAGATTATTAAGGTAGTGTTCGGAAGAAGAGTTTATGTCTAGTTGTTGTGATTATTAGGGGTTAAGTTTGACTTACCTACTGTCCTTAGGCTCATAACAGGCCATCTCAACCTTTGCATTGGTCACTTATTCAAGCAAAAAGTCAAAATCACCTTCAATTACCTTTAACTGTTAACTGTGGTGGTTTTGAGACCCAAATTCCATCATATCAATGCATAAGTAATTGTTGTAGCTTAATTTGGTCAATTTGTAGCTTAATATAACATGTTTAATCAGTAGAAGTGATTTAAAGTTCATAAAAGTCAAAACTCAAAGTTTTCATAAAAAAGTCAAAAAGACTCTTTAGCAGAAATCCATTTCTGGGAGGATTTTTCTAGAATTTTGTGTTTGGATTGGGAAAGTGAAAATTGTTATGCTTATAGTATCTCAGCTAATCTATAAAATCCCATGGTCAACTTAATTTTGTGATTTTTTTTGGTGGCTTGTGCACAAGCTCAAAGTGAGCAGCAAGGGAAGCACCTCCCCTGTGCACTGAATTCAGGACTACTCACCCAACTTAAATAGACCCCACAGGGCTAGCCAGTGGGCCTCAGACCCTGCTTTTTGGCTTATTAGAAAGCTAATAAGCCAGGATTCTTAGTTCTGTGCTTATTTTGTGAATTAGACCCCAACTGATAGGGCTGCAAGTGCCCTCAAGTTGACCCCCTTTTCTGACTTAAGCTGAGGAATCAGCTTTTGTACCAACATACCAACCCTCCTACTGATCTCATTTGTGGGACCCAGAGGGTGAGACCTAGTTTTTTAGAAAGCCAATAAGCTCAGCTTATTGGCTTATCTCTTTGTTTGGACTTCCGGAGTCCCTAGTGGACCCCACAGGGTCTCAAAAGTGACCCTTTGAACCTGTGTTGGACTGTTTGGTGTTTAGATTGCTTATTGCTATTTTATTGCTTATTACTTGTGCTTATTGTCTTAATTTGGGTTGATTTAAGTTTTTATCAATCTGTTTGTGGTTTATTTGTGTTCATTACATCATTTGGTAGCTTTTCAATTCAATCAAAGTCCTAATAAGCTTAAAAAGCTCAATTGTCTTCATAATAAGCTCATCAAATTGCTTATTTTTGAGTTCCAAGCAAAGTACCTTCACAAAAGTTGCTTAAAAACATTCAATAAGCAAGTTTGAAACAGAAAAGTCCAAAAAAGCCAACTTTAATAGAAGTGATAGCTTCTATTTAAGCCAATTGGCTTATTACCTCAGCTTATTTATAAGCTATTCTCAATTTTATATTTTTCCTAGGCTTCTGGTATATAAAAATAATTTTTTTAATTTTCTCAGATTTTTCTTGCATCATTTAATATTTTTCTTAATTAGTAATTATTAAATAGTTAATAATTAATATTAATTAATTAGAAAATCAGAAAAATATAAATTTAATTTTAAAATTAGTTTTTAGTTATTTTTAATTTTTCCAAATTTTATTTTCAATTTTCTAGTGTAATTTCCTAATTAATTAGAATTTAGGTTAATTTAAATAATTAAAAAGTAATTAATAAATAGTTAATAATTAGTAGTAATTAATTAAAAAGTCTTAAAAATATATTTCCAGTTCTAAAATTAATTTTATAGTATTTTAGATTTTTCTAAGTTTAAATTTTATTTTTCTAGGTTAATTTCATAATTATTTGTATTTTAGGTTAATTTAATTAATTAAAATTAAATAGGAAATTAGTATTTAATTAATAGTAATTATAAAAATAGTGTAAAAATTAATTTTTATTTTCCAAAAATTTTCTTTAATTATTAGGTTTTTAAAAATATCATTTTTATACCAGTAGCCTTCTCAGATCACCTCACTTACTTTTATTTTACGTACGTTTGTTCCCGTTTTCAGCAAACGTACGGTTTTTAGGTTTTAGTTAACTTCTTCTTAATCTAAATTCCAGTAATTAATCACGTAGCTTTCCTAAGCTATTTCTGTTCATAATTTCCAAATAATTCTCATTACCACCCTTTTTTGTGAATAATCACCCGATCACAAACACGCTTAGATACAATTCACACCTCGTCGGGATATAACGACCTGGTGATTTCCTATATTACCTGGAGATTGACTCTAGGCTATTTGACTTTGTTGACTATTCCTTGGTCAATATAAGTTGATTGTTTAGGGCAAATCAAAATTTGGCGCCGCTGCCGGGGAGGTGTGCGCGTTTCTGCAGCGTCTTTTGAGATTAGTGTTATTTCACCACAATCCCTGTACAAATACCACCACTTTTGTAAATTTTGAAATCAAAACACAAAAAAGTCATTAACACTTTTCGTAAAGTGTTAAAACACAAAAAAAAATTTAAAAACAACAAAACAGATCATAACGTTTTCTGAATCGATTTTCTTTTAAGGTGATTCTTAAAGAGAAACGATTTTAGATTACGAGACGACACCAAAAATATTGTCCAAAAGTTTTTCACCCATACACAAAACCCAATAACATCGATCTTTTCTTGTGAATAATAATTATACATAAAAACTAACCGTCGCAAACCAAGACAGAACACCTACCAACTGGGGGTGTGGACATAATAAGTTCCCAAACCAAAGATTTAAAACTTACCTTTGTATCCCTGTGAGTGGTGTACCTTTCTTAAAGAAGCCACTTGCTTGTGATTATTGGTTTAAGTTCACTGTGGATTTGCCTCGATTTTGTTTTGATTGGTTTTTATCCCTAGTGCATGCGCACTCGTTCTTCAAGGTCCACTAGCCCATTACGTGAGCTTGTCAGGAAACCTCGAAGACCTCGTAGACGTTCTGCACCAACAGTCGGATCTGAGATCCGTACTATTGCCACACCCACTGTCACCATGGCGAAAGACCGCCCCATGTGTGAGCTTCTCCAAGCACCCATCGAGGGTTACGGAGATGCCATTGTTGTTCCAGCCATCGTGGCTGATAATTTTGAGCTCAAAACTGGGTTACTCAATCTTGTAACCTCAAGTCAATTCTACGGTTTTGAGAGGGACGATCCTCATGCTCACATTCGATGGTTCAATAAAATCACATCGACCATCAAGTACAAGAATGTCCCTTGTGAAGCAATCAAACTTCTTCTCTTCCCATTCTCACTGGAGGGACAAGCCTGGATTTGGCTTGAAAAACAACCTCCTCGATCTATTGTGACATGGGAAGATCTTGTGAAAAAATTTGTGAATGAATTCTTCCCACCTTCCAAGACCACGAGTCTTAAGAACGAAATCACCAAGTTCACTCAGAAATATGATGAATCTTTTGGTGAAGCGTGGGATCTTTTCAAAGAATTACTTCGCAAGTGTACACATCATGGTTTCTCAGAGTTGATGCAACTCGATACTTTCTACAATGGCGTGAGCCAAGCTGATCAGGATTCTCTCAATGCCTCCGCGGGAGGTAATTTCTTGAGTAGAACCACAAAAGAAGCTTTGCAAATCGTAGAAAACAAATCCAAGTTCCGCTCTATACGAAGCAAACCGATTGTTTCTCAAATCAATGCGGGTCCTTCCACTTCATCTTCTGTGGGTCAATATAGCACGGATGCTAAGCTTGACAAGCTCACTGAAGTGATTCAAGCTTTGGTTCTTGCCCAAACAAAGAAAGTTTCATTTCCGCAACATCCTCCACCTGCTGAGGTTAAAAAAGTGGAAGTCTGTGTGACTTGTGGTGGGCCGCATGCCTACTACAATTACACAGCTACTAATGGTACTCCATATGAAGCTCATGCTGTTGTCGGGTCCCAAAATCAAGGAGGCAATCAATACCGCCCTCCTATGGACCCAAACTATCGTCCTCACCATTATCCTAGACCTCCCGGTTTTAATCAAAACAAAAATGTCCAAAACCGTGGCCAAAATAAAAATAGAGTGAACCAAGGTTTTCAAAACCAATGTAACTTCAATCAAGGTCACGGTTTCCAAAATCAAAACCAAGGTTTCCAAAATCAAGGTTTCCAACACCAAAATCAAGGAAACTTTAACCGGAACCAAGGTCAGGGTAATTTCAACCCCGGGAACTTTCATGGAAACAATCACCAGAATCAAGGGAATTTCCATCATCAAAACCAAGGAAATTTCAATCAAGGTCCCAATCCGAACAATCGAGCTCAAAATCTTCCTAATCCGAATCAAGCCATTGTTCCAACCGGGCCTTCATCTGATGAGTTGTTAAAACAATTCATGAAGTCCCAAGAAGAGTTGAACAAGTTGCTGGTCAGCCAGATTTCTGATATCAAGAAGTCTTTAAATGATCGACCCTCGGGCTCAGGTACTACTTTACCGAGCAACACGATCGCTAACCCAAGGGGCGATGCTAAGGGGATCACAACACGAAGTGGTGCTTCATATGATTAACCCGCGATTCCTACTACCTCTTCTTCCTCTCCTCCAAAGGTAGTGGAACGTGAACCTGAGGTGACAAAGGACAAGGTGCAAACTCCTAGCTCACGAAGTACAGCACACGTCCAACCTCAGGTTATTCCAAAAACCAGATGTAAGCCTGGAATTGTCTTTGAACCACCAGAAACTCCAGTGGACAACCCTAAATCCAAAACTTCTATCCCTTATCCATCACGTCTCAATGAACAAAAGCTCCGCGAAAAGGCTAATCACCAAATGGATAAATTTTTTCAAATCTTTCAAGACTTTCACTTTGACATCAACAATCAAGAATCTGTTAAGTAATAAGGAAAAACTTTTCTAGATGGCAAGAACTCCTTTGAATGAGAACTGCTCAGCAGTTCTATTGAAAAAGCTTCCCGAGAAGCTTGGAGACCCAGGGAAATTTCTCATTCCTTGTACTTTCCCGGGTATGGTTGAATGCTTCGCCTTGGCCGATCTAGGTGCTAGCATTAACCTGATGCCATATTCTGTGTGGAAGAAACTCTCTCTTCCCGAACTCACTCCCACCTGCATGACTTTAGAGCTTGCCGATCGTTCGATTTCTCGTCCCCTCGGCATTGCCGAGGACGTATTCGTTAAAGTGGGAAAGTTCCATTTTCCAGCAGATTTTGTGATTGTTGACTTTGATGCCGATTCAAGGGTCCCTCTCATTCTTGGAAGGGGATTCCTTAGAACTGGGCATGCTCTTATCGATGTATTTGAGAAAGAGATCACATTGCGTGTTGGAACGGAAGCCATTACCTTCAACCTCGATCAAACTTCGAGGTACTCCTCTAATTATGACTCTGAATCGGTAAACCAAATAGATGTCATCGATGTAGCTGCTGAGGAGTACGCTCAAGAGATTTTAGGTTTCTTTGATGATTCTTTGAGTGAAAACCTCACTCAATCTTCTCATCCCATCATTGCCAATTCTTCTCCTACCCTCACTCCGTTTGAGGGAAGTGACTTCATCTTAGAAGAAATTGAGGCCTTTCTCAAAAGTGATTCGATTCCCGATGGAATCGATAACAAAGAGATTGACCCCGAGGGGGATATTCTCCTGCTTGAGAAGTTATTAAACAAAGACCCTCTCCTCTTCCTGTTCTACCACAAACACTTCATAAAGAGGAAGTAAAAAATGTTGAGAAAACTGATGACTTCCCTGAGGTTGAACTTAAGGACTTGCCGCCTCATCTTGAATATGCATTTCTGGAGGGTGATGATAAATTACCCGTCATAATTGCTAAAGATTTAAGTGTTGAGGAAAAGGCTGCTCTCATAAAGGTTTTGAAGTCACATAACAAGCAATTGCTTGGCGACTCTCCGACATCAAGGGCATTGACCCTGAATTTTGTACCCACAAGATTTTAATGGAGGATGACTTCAAACCAGCAGTCCAACAACAAAGAAGGGTGAATCCAAAAATTCATGAGGTAATCAAACAAGAAGTCTTAAAACTTCTTGATGCCGGATTGATTTACCCTATCTCGGACAGTCCTTGGGTTAGCCCAATTCATTGTGTTCCAAAAAAGGGTGGCATTACTGTTGTCACAAACGAGGAAAATGAGTTGATTCCAACTCGATTGGTTACGGGTTGGCGTGTCTGCATTGACTATCGCAAGTTAAATGACGCCACTCGTAAAGACCATTTTCCTCTGCCCTTTATGGATCAGATGCTCGAGAGATTAGCGGGGAATGAGTACTATTGCTTCCTCGATTGTTTCTCGGGTTACTTTCAGATTCCCATTGATCCGCAAGATCAAGAAAAGACCACTTTCACGTGCCCCTATGGAACTTTTGCTTATAAACGTATGCCATTTGGCCTATGTAATGCTCCGGGCACGTTTCAAAGATGTATGATGGCCATATTTTCTGACATGATCGGGAAAACTATGGAGGTCTTTATGGACGATTTTTCTGTCATTGGGGATTCATTTCAATCATGTCTCTCCCATTTAGACAACATGCTCAAACGTTGTGAAGACACAAAGTTGTGTCTAAATTGGGAGAAGAGTCACTTTATGGTCAAAGAGGGCATTGTCCTCGGCCATAAAATTTCAAAGAACGGGATTGAGGTTGACAGAGCCAAAGTGGACGTCATTGCAAAATTATCTCATCCCACAACCGTAAAAGGTGTTAGGAGCTTTTTAGGTCATGCCGGTTTCTATCGTAGGTTTATTCAAGATTTTTCTAAAATCACCCGGCCTATGACCCATCTCCTCGAAAAGGATGCTCCTTTTATCTTCTCCCCCGAGTGCATCTGATGTGCGTTTTGTTGGGAATAGGCTTTATTATTTCAAGTGTCGGTCATTGAATTTTGTTATAGGTTGCATTACTTAGTTATAACGGTAGTTATTTTATAAGTTTTGTAAGTTTTATGCTTGGTTTATAGGTTTGGATAAAGTCTAAGGGCTAAGTATGTCATATTGTCTAAGTTTAGAGAAGCCCTAATCCTCACCTATAAATAGCTATGTATAACCTCATTTTGAGGTTGGTTGGTTCACTGGTAAGGTTATTAGTCTCTTATTTTCATTAGGTGTTCCTTCCACTCTCTCTCTCTACTTACTTTCTCTCTCTAGAATTCTTAAGTGATTATGTTGTAGAAATGGTGACCTAACAAGTGGTATCATTCGCCAAGGGATAATATAGGTTGATTTAGGTTTGATTTGGTAGTAAAAACTTGGTTCTTGTTGCGTATTTTAATAATACTGGTACTGTTCATCGCATAGGTATCGAGTTAGGTGTTTTCAAATTCTTAGCGAGTTAGGTGTTTTTCTAATTCTTAGTGAGTTAGGTGTTTTTTCTTGATCTATCGAGTTAAGTGCTACAATTCTATCGAGTTAAGTGCTACAATTCTATCGAGTTAGGTGTACAATTCTAATCGTGTATCGAGTTAGGATACAGGGCATACCGAGTTTGGGAGTAGTACTTATCGAGTTTTGGACTTATCGAGTTTGATAAGTTTTGGCGAGTTAGCCTTTATTTCCTAATCGTTTATCGAGTTAGGCGTATTGTGACTTTAACTAAGGGGAAACTCTGCCCAACTCCAAGAACGGTTCTCCAAGAGATTTCAAGGTGCAAGGACGCAAGAAGAAATAGTTGTCTCATCTCTATGATTTTTGTGTTTTTTGCTTTTTAGTTGCTTTGTTTAGCATGTTGGTTTGGTTAGATGCACATGTTGTGCATGTTATTTTACTGTTTAGCAGTTGTGTTTATCAAGCGCCTGTGCTTGAGGTTAATGTGGTATTTCAGCCACATTCCATTGTACTTCAACGTTTTTTGGATAATATATTTACCAGGTCGTTGACCTTTTACCCAAAAAAAAAAAAAAAAAAAAAACTCTGCCCAACTCAAGTCTATCTACCGAGTTAGGAATCCCAAGATCTTACCGAGTTAGACAACATCTTTACTTACCGAGTTTGAGTAACTTACTAGCACTTATCGAGTTAGGAATCTTGATTAAACTTGAACATACCGAGTTTGAAACCAACTTGAACATACCGAGTTTGAAACCAACTTGAACATACCGAGTTTGAAGACATATTGACCATACCGAGTTTGAAGATTCAAAAAGAACATACCGAGTTTGAAACAACATATTAACATACCGAGTTTGATATCAAGTTTTTCAAATCTAATTACAACCTTTATTTATCTATAACGATCTAAGTTTACCATAATCACGAAAGATGTCTCAACCACCCAATTATTACTTTCCTCATTCTTCGCAACATCATCCGCAGTATCAACAATCGTATCAACAACCGTTTCAACAACCGCAACAACCGTATCAACAACCTTCACAATCACACGTTCAACAACAACCGTTTAATCTACTACATCATTACCTCATGATGCAACAACATCAAATCATTCCTCAACAACAACCATATCAAATGTCTCAACAAAACACTCAGTTTTCCTCCAAACAACCTCACTGGTTTGACAGAATGTGTGAAGTTATTACAACTCAACAATCCCGACATGAGGCAGGATCACTTGAAACACCTCCAATGCTAACACCGGGAAACTATGTTCAATGGTCAAGTCAATTCTTACGATTTCTTGAACTTAAGAAACCTCATGGGAAATTCTTGAAACAAGTGATACTTGAACGACCATTTGAGTGTCCAACAAGATTTGAAATTGGTGATCCAACTGCTGATCCTCCACATCCTCCTGGTGATCGACCTCTTCCAGAATCTCAACTCACAGAAGAACAGAAATTACATCGTGAAGCTGATGAATATGCAATGGCTTATATACTTCAAGGAATACCAAATCCAATTTATCGAAGTGTCGATGCTCAGAAAATAGCCAAAGCTATGTGGGAACATGTTCATCTCCTTATGGAAGGCACTCAATTGAACAAAGATGATATGGAATCCAAACTCTACATGGAATACACTGACATCACAATTGAACCAGGAGAGTCACTCGAATCCTACTATCATCATTTCACAAATGTGGTCAATGATCTGGAACGTTACAAAATCACAGTACCAAGGATTGCAGTCAACTCCAAATTTGTTGGTAGTCTTGGCCCGGATTGGCATAAATATGTGACATGTAACACCCCCAATTCATGGTTGCAGCGGAATTCAAACTGGGTGTTACTCGACGGCACAATAGTCACAATAATAGAAAACGAACTCTAATTGAGTCGTTTTAAAAGATTTATCATTCAAATTATATAAATATCAGAGATTACAAAATGAGGTCCCAATTGGTTCCATGTTTACAAATCACATTAAGTGAGTTTTCGAATGATAATAAAATTTATAGCCCTCTTGAGTATCCGTGCCCTTCCGTACCATCCTTGATCGTTATGAATCTGAAATACATGCTTGAGAGGTCAACACAAAGGTTGAGTGATATTCATAGAGTTTGTTTAATGTTTGAACACAATATGTCGGTAGTGTGAGCTAATCAGACTCATACACATGTTTGGAAAACAAAGGTGGGCTACGTTGTTATACGCCCGGAAAAGGTATTATCACATTATTCACTAAGCTTATGACACCAAAACGTTAACGGGAACCAATATCGATCGGCGGTTTTATCCCGGTAGGTATGTTGCTGTCATACCCAGGTCTCAAATATTAATGCATTTGTATGAACGTATTCACTACAAATGGGTTTCGTCAATCCCAATAGGCCTATTCACAATATTCGCGCTCACTATTGCTAGTGATTAAATGGTTCATGATAGGGATCTCGGTTCAGCAAGGCAGGTATTTAGTGATAATAAAACAATCAGGCAAGCATACAATTTAAAAACATTGTGCTCGGTTAAAAATAGCATGTATTCCCCCCAAGGGTTTGTAAAACATTGAAGTAATGTAAAGTGGGGCTATGAACTCACCTTAAGTAAGATAGCAAGTAATGAATGTAACGGTTGGATCGTGAAGGTTTCTACGAGCAACCTATAATAGAATGTCGCGACTTAGGATTTGAGTAATGAATATAACGTAGTGCCTATATATATATCTTGCATTTATAGTCCATGATGTGGTATGATGTATATTGTAAGTCTTTGAAAGAAATGATTCATGAAACATGTATGTTTTGTATATCGTTTACTACTGTTCGGGCCGACATAATTCAGAAGTCATGTTAGTAAGCGTTCGAGGAGCCAGGACACTTTAACTCGTAAATCCACAACTCAACTCGACGGCTTACATAATGAACTCCTCACATGAGGCTCCCTACTATTGTAGTAGTTGATGAAATAAATATAGATATAAGTTTTGATCCGAAATGTTACATGTCCGATATTTGAATAAACTTAGGAAAGTTTATTAGTACATGAAGATTGTTATTAGGGGTAGTTTCATAAGTCTTGTATGACCATTTCCTCTTTGTAATATCTCATGGTTCCTTTAAGTGAAGTAGATCCAAATTGCTTGTTCAAGTTATCGTCAATTCCTTGTTTCATGTTTACGCCTAAGTAAGCTTGTATGGTTATTTAGTCATGGCCTTGCCATGACCTTTGGTCATTGTTCCATGGTCTTGAGACTCAACCTTGGCTTTAGCCATGGTTGTGGTCTTGATTATAGGTCATAAGACCTCTTGTTCCTTTTAAAGTATAACCATAATATAGTGACTTTGGTCTAAAAATGGGCTGTTTAAGAATTTGAAGAATTTATCTCTCGGAAAGCGTTTTCAGGGCTCGAGCTTCTTTAACCCTGAACGAAAACGTCGTTCCGGACAACTTTTGTGTTTTAACTTTTTGATGAATCGGACCAGAAGTGGGACTTTAAAAATCAAAATTTGATCAGAATGCTATTTAGGCAGTTTTGCCGGAAATCTTTGGTAACTTCAAATGGGCGTAACTTTTGACTCGTATACTCGTTTTGGGTGGTTCAAGTTGCTACGGTTTCCTTGTTAAGTCCTCTACTGTAATATGTAATGATAAAATATCATATTTTTACCATTTTGATCAGGTCTTACCAAGAAAGTCACTAGTTTGCTTGTTATAGTAACTTGTCTTATCAATCATGTACAATAACTTGTTTTACTCACTTTTATACATCATGGACATGAATACAAGACATAATATAGCACAAATAATATGTAAATAGTATGAACATGATTATTTAACAAGAAGCAAGTTAGGGTTTGGCTTACAACTTTTGGCTTTCAACAAGGAAAGGAAAGTTAACATGTAAGGATAGGACTTTGATAGACTTGCTTCAACCCTTTTCACCTCATGCAATCTTTCTACCCTTGGTATTCTTGAAAGAGATGTAATGAAAGTTGAGGTGAATTGAGTGGATTTAAACTCAAGAGAAATCACCAAGTATATGAGGTTATGGAAGTGTTTTGATAACCTAAGATCAAACTAGGGTTTATGTGTTGTTATGCACTTGATTCTTGGATGAAACTTGGAGTAAATGAGCTAAGGATGAGATGATGGTGTATTTCTATGTGTGTGGGACGTTTGAACGGCCAAGGAGTGGGAGGAGGGGCTTAAATAAGGTCATGAGGAGGTTACTTTCATTGACTTGTCAACACTTGCTCACCAAGGTTAACACATGTTAACATCTTAAGGCATAAAGTATGAGATTGAGCCACATAGTGTGAATCCCCCCTCCTAGTGGCGGTTCATATGCTTGGGGAACAAGGTGTGGACTTTTGATGATATTATCCAAGATATCTAGTATGTTTTGACTCCGTAAAATGCAAACCGTAAGTTGTTACGTCACAAAACGTAAAACCGGGTATCGTAAAAATACGAAACTTGGAGGAATGATTAAACTTGTCAAAATACTCCATAATAAAATATAAAATGAGTGGTAGGTTCTATTTGGGAGGTAAAACCCTGCTAAAAACTGGAAACACGGGTCTAAAACGCGTAATTCGCGTAAAACGCTGAACTGGAAAACGTAAAATTCCAAAACTTTTGGAATTGTCATAAAATGATAGAAAATCATATTTCTATTGTTTATAATGTTTTATGGATATATCGGGATACTGGAAGGACGTTTAAACCTAAAAGTAAATCTCGAACACGGCTTTGTGATTTTTGCAGAAATGATCCGACGAGCGTCAAACTCTCGGATTATCGTTAAAATAGTTTAACTTACGAGAATATGAAATAAAAATTTCTGAGATGAATAGTGAAAAGTGAATAGTAAAAGTGAATAGTAAAATTTCGGAAATAAAAGTTAACCTGAAATTGTGAATTGTTACAGTCTCTACCCCTTACGGGAACTTCGTCCCGAAGTTTAGTTTATGTCATGGGTTGAAGCGATGTCGGTGAAAAGATAGGATTTCTTTTGGCGAATATAATGTAGGATTCTTGTGGCGAATATAATGTAGGTATCATGCCATACCCGTGCAATGTAATGTAGGTATCATGCCATACCCGAGCAATGTAGTGTAGGTATCAAGCCATACTCGAGCAATGTAATGTAGGTATCAAGCCTTTCCAAGGCGATACTTTTAGCATAACCCTATCTCCGACTTGGAATTCTAGGGGTCTGCGTCGTGTGTCGGCATAACTTTTCTGTCGATCTCTTGCGGCTTGTGGTCAACTTCTGATTTGTACAATCTTATCCGTTGTTTCACGGATGAGTTCTGGACCAGTGAGTTGAACTTCCCCCACTTCAGCTCAACAAGCAGGTGAACGACATTTTCGACCGCAAAGTGCCTCAAATGGAGCTGCTTTAATACTTGTATGATAGCTGTTATTGTAGGAAAATTCGACTAATGGTAGATGAGTATCCCATCCTTTTCCAAAGTCTATTATACAAGCTCGAAGCATGTCTTCAAGTGTTTGAATGTTTCGTTTACTCTGACCATCGGTCTGAGAATGGTACGCTGTACTCATGTCTAGATTTGTTCCAAAGGTGTCCTGGAGGGACTGCCAGAAATTGGAAGTAAATCTACCATCTCGGTCCGATATGATGAATATCGGTGCACCATGTCTTGAGACTATTTCTTTGACGTACAGTCGAGTAAGTTGTTCCATTTTGTAAGTCTCTTTGATTGGTATAAAGTGTGCGGATTTTGTGAGACGATCAACTATGACCCAAATGGAGTCATAACCGCTTGATGTGTTTGGGAGCTTGGTAATGAAGTCCATAGTAACTCTTTCCTATTTCCACATAGGAATCTCTGGTTGTTGCAATGGACCGGATGGTTTTTGATGTTCGGCTTTTACATTGGAGCATGTAAGACATTTGCTAACGTATGTTGCAATATCGGCTTTCATGTTTGGCCACCAATAGATTAGTTTAAGATCATGATACATCTTCTCAGATCTTGGATGTATGGAGTATTTGGACTTGTGATGATAATGATGTGATATGTTGGTGAACAAAAGTGCATAGTGTATGCTTAATGTTAATATTGGTAGAGATGTCAAGTTTGCTTTAAAATTTTAAGAAATTTTAAAGGTGTATGACGGGATGGTATCCTTAGGACCTAAACAGGATAGTACTTCTACATGATGAAGAGAAGAATTGATAACTATCCCAAGATAGTAGTTCGGATTATCTCATAAATGAAAGATTTCAAGAATGAATTTAGATCATACAATTAAGGTGTTAAGATCTTGCTGAGTGATAAGACACTATCGTGTCTCTAGATTGTTTTAATGTATTCTGGTGGTTTATCGTGTTCATGTAGGAAATCAATCTAAACATAACTCCAGTACAACTATTCTTAGTATTTGAAAATTTTAAGTCGAATATAATTAGTCAGACTATATTCCACTGTCCCTAGGTTAAATATAGGTGACTAGTCTATATTTAGCCAAGGTTCGATAAGATTTTCAAATACCTAAATTAGGTATACTTTTGATATGTCCGTTGCTTTCGGGAAACTGTCCACTAAACAAAGGCGATGTCAAACAATTCAGTTGCAAGTCCCGCCCATACAAGACTTGTAACCTACATTTCATTGCATAGAAGATAGTAACGGTAGGTACGTATGGAAAGGAAGTTTTTAAGTAGTTCTAAAATAGAACATACTTGGCCAGGATCACGAACTTTTAACAATGAAGGTTTCAGAAGAAAACTTTGATGAATGTAGAGCTGAACTTCAGCTTTTGTAGGTGATGGATTTGTTTGTCCTTTAAAAATCTCATATTTCTATTTAGAAATCGATAGGTTGTGACGGGTTTTTTATATCATATGCAATGATATTGATGATGTGATGGAATAATTCTAGAGACCATTGCGCAAAACACAATGTCTCGGAAGTAGGTTAGACCATTGTGCAATTCACAATGTCTGGGAAGTAGGTTAGACCATTGTGTGACTCAAAATATTTGAGAAATGGTTAAGACCATTGTATAATACAATGTCTTGGAAAACCATTGTATCTCACAATGTCTTGGAAAATGAATGAGACCATTGTATCTCACAATGTCTTGAAAAGTGAATGAGACCATTGTATCTCACAATGTCTTGGAAAATGAATGAGACCATTGTATCTCACAATGTCTTGGAAAATGAATGAAACCATTGTATCTCACAATGTCTTGGAAAATGAATGAGACCATTGTATCTCACAATGTCTTGGAAATGAATGTTGGAGTAGGAACATGACTGGGCGAGTGTGGCTGTGCCGAAATGCCTTAGAATAGGCATACACAGATATGTTTAGTCCATTGTTTAGATAAATGATTGAAAATAAACCGAGTTTATATATCAATATACTAATATGTTCATGTAGTATAGAATGCCTAGTGTGTATATATCAATATACGTATGTTCATGTAGCATAAAATGCTTACGGGGAAATGCTCAATTATGTTAAGGGTACATATATCAATATGCAATTATGTTTGTGTAGCATAAAAATGTCTACGGGGAAATGCTCAATTATGTTAAGGGTACATATATCAATATGCAATTATGTTTGTGTAGCATAAAAATGTCTACGGGGAAATGCTCAAAATGGGTATATATGAATATACTAATATGTTTGTGTAGCATAACATGCTTACTAAGTCCATAATCGTCTGGAGGATGGAAGACACGGAGAGCGGAAGGCTATAAAATGTTTTTGTTTGTGATTGTAGTTATAGTTTAGGTCTCACTTAGACCCGTTTCTCTATAACCATGGCTCTGGTACCAATCTGTAACACCCCCAATTCATGGTTGCAGCGGAATTCAAACTGGGTGTTACTCGACGGCACAATAGTCACAATAATAGAAAACGAACTCTAATTGAGTCGTTTTAAAAGATTTATCATTCAAATTATATAAATATCAGAGATTACAAAATGAGGTCCCAATTGGTTCCATGTTTACAAATCACATTAAGTGAGTTTTCGAATGATAATAAAATTTATAGCCCTCTTGAGTATCCGTGCCCTTCCGTACCATCCTTGATCGTTATGAACCTGAAATACATGCTTGAGAGGTCAACACAAAGGTTGAGTGATATTCATAGAGTTTGTTTAATGTTTGAACACAATATGTTGGTAGTGTGAGCTAATCAGACTCATACACATGTTTGGAAAACAAAGGTGGGCTACGTTGTTATACGCCCGGAAAAGGTATTATCACATTATTCACTAAGCTTGTGACACCAAAACGTTAACGGGTACCAATATCGATCGGCGGTTTTATCCCGGTAGGTATGTTGCTGTCATACCCAGGTCTCAAATATTAATGCATTTGTATGAACGTATTCACTACAAATGGGATTCGTCAATCCCAATAGGCCTATTCACAATATTCGCGCTCACTATTGCTAGTGATTAAATGGTTCATGATAGGGATCTCGGTTCAGCAAGGCAGGTACTTAGTGATAATAAAACAATCAGGCAAGCATACAATTTAAAAACATTGTGCTCGGTTAAAAATAGCATGTATTCCCCCCAAGGGTTTGTAAAACATTGAAGTAATGTAAAGTGGGGCTATGAACTCACCTTAAGTAAGATAGCAAGTAATGAATGTAACGGTTGGATCGTGAAGGTTTCTACGAGCAACCTATAATAGAATGTCGCGACTTAGGATTTGAGTAATGAATATAACGTAGTGCCTATATATATATCTTGCATTTATAGTCCATGATGTGGTATGATGTATATTGTAAGTCTTTGAAAGAAATGATTCATGAAACATGTACGTTTTGTATATCGTTTACTACCGTTCGGGCCGACATAATTCAGAAGTCATGTTAGTAAGCGTTCGAGGAGCCAGGACACTTTAACTCGTAAATCCACAACTCAACTCGACGGCTTACATAATGAACTCCTCACATGAGGCTCCCTACTATTGTAGTAGTTGATGAAATATATATAGATATAAGTTTTGATCCGAAAAGTTACATGTCCGATATTTGAATAAACTTAGGAAAGTTTATTAGTACATGAAGATTGTTAATAGGGGTAGTTTCATAAGTCTTGTATGACCATTTCCTCTTTGTAATATCTCATGGTTCCTTTAAGTGAAGTAGATCCAAATTGCTTGTTCAAGTTATCGTCAATTCCTTGTTTCATGTTTACGCCTAAGTAAGCTTGTATGGTTATTTAGTCATGGCCTTGCCATGACCTTTGGTCATTGTTCCATGGTCTTGAGACTCAACCTTGGCTTTAACCATGGTTGTGGTCTTGATTATAGGTCATAAGACCTCTTGTTCCTTTTAAAGTATAACCATAATATAGTGACTTTGGTCTAAAAATGGGCTGTTTAAGAATTTGAAGAATTTATCACTCGGAAAGCTTTTTCAGGGCTCGAGCTTCTTTGTTACTGAATGAAAACGTCGTTCCGGACAACTTTCATGTTTTAACTTTTTGATGAATCGGACCAGAAGTGGGACTTTAAAAATCAAAATTTGATCAGAATGCTATTTAGGCAGTTTTGCCGGAAATCTTTGGTAACTTCAAATGGGCGTAACTTTTGACTCGTATACTCGTTTTGGGTGGTTCAAGTTGCTACGGTTTCTTTGATAAGTCCTCTACTGTAATATGTAATGATCAAATATCATATTTTTACCATTTTGATCAGGTGTTACCAAGAAAGTCACTAGTTTGCTTGTTATAGTAACTTGTCTTATCAATCATGTACAATAACTTGTTTTACTCACTTTTATACATCCTGGACATGAATACAAGACATAATATAGCACAAATAATATGTAAATAATATGAACATGATTATTTAACAAGAAGCAAGTTAGGGTTTGGCTTACAACTTTTGGCTTTCAACAAGGAAAGGAAAGTTAACATGTAAGGATAGGACTTTGATAGACTTGCTTCAACCCTTTTCACCTCATGCAATCTTTCTACCCTTGGTATTCTTGAAAGAGATGTAATGAAAGTTGAGGTGAATTGAGTGGATTTAAACTCAAGAGAAATCACCAAGTATATGAGGTTATGGAAGTGTTTTGATAACCTAAGATCAAACTAGGGTTTATGTGTTGTTATGCACTTGATTCTTGGATGAAACTTGGAGTAAATGAGCTAAGGATGAGATGATGGTGTGTTTCTATGTGTGTGGGACGTTTGAATGGCCAAGGAGTGGGAGGAGGGGCTTAAATAAGGTCTTGAGGAGGTTACTTTCATTGACTTGTCAACACTTGCTCACCAAGGTTAACACATGTTAACATCTTAAGGCATAAAGTATGAGATTGAGCCACATAGTGTGAATCCCCCCTCCTAGTGGCGGTTCATATGCTTGGGGAACAAGGTGTGGACTTTTGATGATATTATCCAAGATATCTAGTATGTTTTGACTCCGTAAAATGCAAACCGTAAGTTGTTACGTCACAAAACGTAAAACCGGGTATCGTAAAAGTACGAAACTCGAAGGAATGATTAAACTTGTCAAAATACTCCATAATAAAATATAAAATGAGTGGTAGGTTCTATTTGGGTGGTAAAACCCTGCTAAAAACTGGAAACACGGGTCTAAAACGCGTAATTCGCGTAAAACGCTGAACTGGAAAACGTAAAATTCCAAAACTTTTGGAATTGTCATAAAATGATAGAAAATCATATTTCTATTGTTTATAATGTTTTATGGATATATCGGGATGCTGGAAGGACGTTTAAACCTAAAAGTAAATCTCGGACACGGCTTTGTGATTTTTGCAGAAATGATCCGACGAGCGTCAAACTCTCGGATTATCGTTAAAATAATTTAACTTACGAGAATATGAAATAAAAATTTCTGAGATGAATAGTGAAAAGTGAATAGTAAAATTTTGGGAATAAAAGTTAACCTGAAATTGTGAATTGTTACAGTCTCTACCCCTTACGGGAACTTCGCCCCGAAGTTTAGTTTATGTCATGGGTTGAAGCGATGTCGGTGAAAAGATAGGATTTCTTGTGGCGAATATAATGTAGGATTCTTGTGGCGAATATAATGTAGGTATCATGCCATACCTGAGCAATGTAATGTAGGTATCATGCCATACCCGAGCAATGTAATGTAGGTATCAAGCCATACTCGAGCAATGTAATGTAGGTATCAAGCCTTTCCAAGGCGATACTTTTAGCATAACCCTATCTCCGACTTGGAATTCTAGGGGTCTGCGTCGTGTGTCGGCATAACTTTTCTGTCGATCTCTTGCGGCTTGTGGTCGACTTCTGATTTGTACAATCTTATCCGTTGTTTCACGGATGAGTTCTGGACCAGTGAGTTGAACTTCCCCCACTTCAGCTCAACAAGCAGGTGAACGACATTTTCGACCGCAAAGTGCCTCAAATGGAGCTGCTTTAATACTTGTATGATAGCTGTTATTGTAGGAAAATTCGACTAATGGTAGATGAGTATCCCATCCTTTTCCAAAGTCTATTATACAAGCTCGAAGCATGTCTTCAAGTGTTTGAAAGTTTCGTTTACTCTGACCATCGGTCTGAGAATGGTACGCTGTACTCATGTCTAGATTTGTTCCAAAGGTGTCCTGGAGGGACTGCCAGAAATTGGAAGTAAATCTACCATCTCGGTCCGATATGATCAATATCGGTGCACCATGTCTTGAGACTATTTCTTTGACGTACAGTCGAGTAAGTTGTTCCATTTTGTAAGTCTCTTTGATTGGTATAAAGTGTGCGGATTTTGTGAGACGATCAACTATGACCCAAATGGAGTCATAGCCGCTTGATGTCTTTGGGAGCTTGGTAATGAAGTCCATAGTAACTCTTTCCTATTTCCACATAGGAATCTCTGGTTGTTGCAATGGACCGGATGGTTTTTGATGTTCGGCTTTTACATTGGAGCATGTAAGACATTTGCTAACGTATGTTGCAATATCGGCTTTCATGTTTGGCCACCAATAGATTAGTTTAAGATCATGATACATCTTCTCAGATCTTGGATGTATGGAGTATTTGGACTTGTGATGATAATGATGTGATATGTTGGTGAACAAAAGTGCATAGTGTATGCTTAATGTTAATATTGGTAGAGATGTCAAGTTTGCTTTAAAATTTTAAGAAATTTTAAAGGTGTATGACGGGATGGTATCCTTAGGACCTAAACAGGATAGTACTTCTACATGATGAAGAGAAGAATTGATAACTATCCCAAGATAGTAGTTCGGATTATCTCATAAATGAAAGATTTCAAGAATGAATTTAGATCATACAATTAAGGTGTTAAGATCTTGCTGAGTGATAAGACACTATCGTGTCTCTAGATTGTTTTAATGTATTCTGGTGGTTTATCGTGTTCATGTAGGAAATCAATCTAAACATAACTCCAGTACAACTATTCTTAGTATTTGAAAATTTTAAGTCGAATATAATTAGTCAGACTATATTCCACTGTCCCTAGGTTAAATATAGGTGACTAGTCTATATTTAGCCAAGGTTCGATAAGATTTTCAAATACCTAAATTAGGTATACTTTTGATATGTCCGTTGCTTTCGGGAAACTGTCCACTAAACAAAGGCGATGTCAAACAATTCAGTTGCAAGTCCCGCCTATACAAGACTTGTAACCTACATTTCATTGCATAGAAGATAGTAACGGTAGGTACGTATGGAAAGGAAGTTTTTAAGTAGTTCTAAAATAGAACATACTTGGCCAGGATCACGAACTTTTAACAATGAAGGTTTCAGAAGAAAACTTTGATGAATGTAGAGCTGAACTTCAGCTTTTGTAGGTGATGGATTTGTTTGTCCTTTAAAAATCTCATATTTCTATTTAGAAATCGATAGGTTGTGACGGGTTTTTGATATCATATGCAATGATATTGATGATGTGATGGAATAATTCTAGAGACCATTGCGCAAAACACAATGTCTCGGAAGTAGGTTAGACCATTGTGCAATTCAGAATGTCTGGGAAGTAGGTTAGACCATTGTGTGACTCAAAATATTTGAGAAATGGTTAAGACCATTGTATAATACAATGTCTTGGAAAACCATTGTATCTCACAATGTCTTGGAAAATGAATGAGACCATTGTATCTCACAATGTCTTGAAAAGTGAATGAGACCATTGTATCTCACAATGTCTTGGAAAATGAATGAGACCATTGTATCTCACAATGTCTTGGAAAATGAATGAGACCATTGTATCTCACAATGTCTTGGAAAATGAATGAGACCATTGTATCTCACAATGTCTTGGAAATGAATGTTGGAGTAGGAACATGATTGGGAGAGTGTGGCTGTGCCGAAATGCCTTAGAATAGGCATACACAGATATGTTTAGTCCATTGTTTAGATAAATGATTGAAAATAAACCGAGTTTATATATCAATATACTAATATGTTCATGTAGTATAGAATGCCTAGTGTGTATATATCAATATACGTATGTTCATGTAGCATAAAATGCTTACGGGGAAATGCTCAATTATGTTAAGGGTACATATATCAATATGCAATTATGTTTGTGTAGCATAAAAATGTCTACGGGGAAATGCTCAATTATGTTAAGGGTACATATATCAATATGCAATTATGTTTGTGTAGCATAAAAATGTCTACGGGGAAATGCTCAAAATGGGTATATATGAATATACTAATATGTTTGTGTAGCATAACATGCTTACTAAGTCCATAATCGTCTGGAGGATGGAAGACACGGAGAGCGGAAGGCTATAAAATGTTTTTGTTTGTGATTGTAGTTATAGTTTAGGTCTCACTTAGACCCGTTTCTCTATAACCATAGCTCTGGTACCAATCTGTAACACCCCCAATTCATGGTTGCAGCGGAATTCAAACTGGGTGTTACTCGACGGCACAATAGTCACAATAATAGAAAACGAACTCTAATTGAGTCGTTTTAAAAGATTTATCATTCAAATTATATAAATATCAGAGATTACAAAATGAGGTCCCAATTGGTTCCATGTTTACAAATCACATTAAGTGAGTTTTCGAATGATAATAAAATTTATAGCCCTCTTGAGTATCCATGCCCTTCCGTACCATCCTTGATCGTTATGAACCTGAAATACATGCTTGAGAGGTCAACACAAAGGTTGAGTGATATTCATAGAGTTTGTTTAATGTTTGAACACAATATGTTGGTAGTGTGAGCTAATCAGACTCATACACATGTTTGGAAAACAAAGGTGGGCTACGTTGTTATACGCCCGGAAAAGGTATTATCACATTATTCACTAAGCTTGTGACACCAAAACGTTAACGGGTACCAATATCGATCGGCGGTTTTATCCCGGTAGGTATGTTGCTGTCATACCCAGGTCTCAAATATTACTGCATTTGTATGAACGTATTCACTACAAATGGGATTCGTCAATCCCAATAGGCCTATTCACAATATTCGCGCTCACTATTGCTAGTGATTAAATGGTTCATGATAGGGATCTCGGTTCAGCAAGGCAGGTACTTAGTGATAATAAAACAATCAGGCAAGCATACAATTTAAAAACATTGTGCTCAGTTAAAAATAGCATGTATTCCCCCCAAGGGTTTGTAAAACATTGAAGTAATGTAAAGTGGGGCTATGAACTCACCTTAAGTAAGATAGCAAGTAATGAATGTAACGGTTGGATCGTGAAGGTTTCTACGAGCAACCTATAATAGAATGTCGCGACTTAGGATTTGAGTAATGAATATAACGTAGTGCCTATATATATATCTTGCATTTATAGTCCATGATGTGGTATGATGTATATTGTAAGTCTTTGAAAGAAATGATTCATGAAACATGTATGTTTTGTATATCGTTTACTACCGTTCGGGCCGACATAATTCAGAAGTCATGTTAGTAAGCATTCGAGGAGCCAGGACACTTTAACTCGTAAATCCACAACTCAACTCGACGGATTACATAATGAACTCCTCACATGAGGCTCCCTACTATTGTAGTAGTTGATGAAATATATATAGATATAAGTTTTGATCCGAAAAGTTACATGTCCGATATTTGAATAAACTTAGGAAAGTTTATTAGTACATGAAGATTGTTATTAGGGGTAGTTTCATAAGTCTTGTATGACCATTTCCTCTTTGTAATATCTCATGGTTCCTTTAAGTGAAGTAGATCCAAATTGCTTGTTCAAGTTATCGTCAATTCCTTGTTTCATGTTTACGCCTAAGTAAGCTTGTATGGTTATTTAGTCATGGCCTTGCCATGACCTTTGGTCATTGTTCCATGGTCTTGAGACTCAACCTTGGCTTTAGCCATGGTTGTGGTCTTGATTATAGGTCATAAGACCTCTTGTTCCTTTTAAAGTATAACCATAATATAGTGACTTTGGTCTAAAAATGGGCTGTTTAAGAATTTGAAGAATTTATCACTCGGAAAGCGTTTTCAGGGCTCGAGCTTCTTTGTTCCTGAACGAAAACGTCGTTCCGGACAACTTTCGTGTTTTAACTTTTTGATGAATCGGAGCAGAACTGGGACTTTAAAAATCAAAATTTGATCAGAATGCTATTTAGACAGTTTTGCCGGAAATCTTTGGTAACTTCAAATGGGCGTAACTTTTGACTCGTATACTCGTTTTGGGTGGTTCAAGTTGCTACGGTTTCCTTGTTAAGTCCTCTACTGTAATATGTAATGATCTAATATCATATTTTTACCATTTTGATCAGGTCTTACCAAGAAAGTCACTAGTTTGCTTGTTATAGTAACTTGTCTTATCAATCATGTACAATAACTTGTTTTACTCACTTTTATACATCATGGACATGAATACAAGACATAATATAGCACAAATAATATGTAAATAATATGAACATGATTATTTAACAAGAAGCAAGTTAGGGTTTGGCTTACAACTTTTGGCTTTCAACAAGGAAAGGAAAGTTAACATGTAAGGATAGGACTTTGATAGACTTGCTTCAACCCTTTTCACCTCATGCAATCTTTCTACCCTTGGTATTCTTGAAAGAGATGTAATGAAAGTTGAGGTGAATTGAGTGGATTTAAACTCAAGAGAAATCACCAAGTATATGAGGTTATGGAAGTGTTTTGATAACTTAAGATCAAACTAGGGTTTATGTGTTGTTATGCACTTGATTCTTGGATGAAACTTGGAGTAAATGAGCTAAGGATGAGATGATGGTGTGTTTCTATGTGTGTGGGACGTTTGAATGGCCAAGGAGTGGGAGGAGGGGCTTAAATAAGGTCTTGAGGAGGTTACTTTCATTGACTTGTCAACACTTGCTCACCAAGGTTAACACATGTTAACATCTTAAGGCATAAAGTATGAGATTGAGCCACATAGTGTGAATCCCCCCTCCTAGTGGCGGTTCATATGCTTGGGGAACAAGGTGTGGACTTTTGATGATATTATCCAAGATATCTAGTATGTTTTGACTCCGTAAAATGCAAACCGTAAGTTGTTACGTCACAAAACGTAAAACCGGGTATCGTAAAAATACGAAACTTGGAGGAATGATTAAACTTGTCAAAATACTCCATAATAAAATATAAAATGAGTGGTAGGTTCTATTTGGGTGGTAAAACCCTGCTAAAAACTGGAAACACGGGTCTAAAACGCGTAATTCGCGTAAAACGCTGAACTGGAAAACGTAAAATTCCAAAACTTTTGGAATTGTCATAAAATGATAGAAAATCATATTTCTATTGTTTATAATGTTTTATGGATATATCGGGATGCTGGAAGGATGTTTAAACCTAAAAGTAAATCTCGGACACGGCTTTGTGATTTTTGCAGAAATGATCCGACGAGCGTCAAACTCTCGGATTATCGTTAAAATAGTTTAACTTACGAGAATATGAAATAAAAATTTCTGAGATGAATAGTGAAAAGTGAATAGTAAAAAGTGAATAGTAAAGTGAATAGTAAAATTTCGGGAATAAAAGTTAACCTGAAATTGTGAATTGTTACATGACATTTGTTCGTCAAACAAAAAATCTTCATGATGCTCCATATGGTTTGTTGTATGATTTTCTGAAACACCATGAACCTGAAGTGGAAAAAGATAGAGCTCTACGAGGAGGATACACACCAACACCAACACCAAATTCTTTGGCTCTCGTAGCTCAATCTCCCTATGCTTCACCACCAATGTCAAATCATGCATATGTTCAAGAGCAGAACTACTTCAGTTATCCACAGTCTTCTACCTCGAACCAAATGGTCCCTTATGATTCATCTCCACATAATGCTTCTACTCAACTTGTTCCATTAAACAACAATGATGCAGTGTATTGCTCAAATTCCAATGAAGATGACGATGATGACTTTAACACGTTGAATCAGGGACTTGCTCTTATTGCTCGTGCTTTTAGCAAATTCTCCAACAAGACAAACAACAGTCAACGTTCATCTTCTAACACAAGGAATCAGGCTGTTGTCAATGATGGAAGAGTGGAAATTCAGAATCGTAGCTATGGTCGATCTGGTTCAGGAAGTTCTTCAGGAAACTTTGGGAATGGTCAGAGGTTTAGTAACAATGCGGGGTTCAGGAACAACTCAGGATCTTCTCAGCAAAGGTCAGAACCAGTTGCAAAAAGGAACTCCAACTCAGGGAATGCAGTATGGTGCTACAATTGTAATGAACAAGGTCATATAGCGACTGCATGTCCTAAATCGAGAACTCGGGGTAGTAAGTTTCACAAGCAGGCATTACTCATGGCTCTTCAAGATGAAAAAGATGGACATTTCCCTGAACAGGACAACAACTTCATGGCAAATGTGAACAATGACGATGACATGGAAGATCTAGAAGCCAATGCAGCTGTGATGCTTATGGCAAACATGCAGGAACTTAAGCTTAATGATTCAGGTCCAGTGTATGACACTGACGGCTTGTCACAGGTACATGATCTCAATGCATGCTTTATAAATGATATAGTCTCACCTTCTGCTTATGAATCAGATATGGCGCAAGTTGTGCCATCTAAATCATCTTCATCTTCTCAAACAGATGAACAAATAAGCACAATTGTCATATTTGATGATGACACAGTTATTTCATTTGATGATCCTATTGAGAATGATAAACATGATCATTTAGAACAACATGAACCATCATTTGATCCAGACCCTGAACTAATATTGTTATCTAAACAAATGGATGCTCAACAAATGCAAATCATAAAATGCAACGAGAAAAACAAAGTTTTAAAAGAACAAAATGCGTCACTTGCAAGAGATATTGAGTGTTATAAAATTCAGCTTTCAAATGAGGAAGACAAAATTAAACATACAAAAAGTTTTGAAAAAGCTTTTCAAGATTCTTTTAACAAAGAGCAAGATCTTCAACACAAAATGCAAGATTTAATTGAGTCAAACGGAAAGTTGATTTCTAAACTTGAAAGTGAAAAGTGTGAACTAAAAATGCAAGTTGAACGTCTTCAAACAGTACTTTCAAAAACAGAAACAGAATTGTCAAGTTGTAAAAAGGATTTTTGTGAACATAAAATACGAAAAAGGAAGTATATAGATGACTTACTCGGTGAGATTGTTGATCTTGAAAAACAACTCAAAGAATTTCGTAACATTGTTTACAAACACGGGAACTCTGTCACAACAATTCAAGGTTTCACAAAGAAATTCAATGTTTCTTCACGCGGCATTCAAAGAAATTCCTAAAATTTACAGTATGGACCATTTGCTAGATAATACGATTGTGTGTGCTGTTATTTTTGATACTGAGGAAGAAGAAGAACTTGAAGACGAGAGTCGATCAAAAATGAGTTATGTTCAATATTGGACACCATATGACTATTCAAAAGCTCCACCTCTTTCTAAATCTTTTGTGACTCAAAAAGATTTACCTGAGAAATCATGGTTTGTCGAAGAATCATATGTTTCATCCTCTAATGCGGCCCCTGTCCAAACTGTAGCACAAATAAATGGTCCTTTACCATCATCCGGTGAACTTACACAATTACCAAAAACTTGTCGTGTCTTAAATTATTTCAAAACTTTTATGGAAGACATCGAAATTTTGGAGGAAACAATTGCACGTAATTCTGAAATTAAAATTGAAACTTTTCAATCTGCTTATGAGCGAGAAAAGAGAGATATTTTTCAAAAACAAATGTTGCCAATTGTCAAACACCTCCGTCTCTGTGCTACACGTTGGGATCAGGAACTTCAAAATGAGGTGAAAAATATGATAAACGTTTTCAACTCTACTGAAAATGAGATTTTGGTTCAAAAGCAAAGAAACAGAGTTTTAAAAAATGATGTTGATCGACTCTTGGAACAAGTTCTCAGTGCTGATATTTTGTCGGTTATCATGAATGATCTCTATAAATCTGGTACTTCTATGCTTGTGGATGATCTTTGTGTGGATAATAACTTGTTGCACGTGGAATTAGAGACACTTAAACATGAGAATGACAAGCTGAGAATAAAGAATGATGATGTGATAAAACAGTTTTAAAAAGAAATTTGTCAACTCAAACAAAGGCTTGAATGGTGTCAAGCTCAAAGTCTTAAAACGGAATTGAAACTTCAAAGTCAAAATGTTTCAAACTCTTGTCAGCTTTGCAAAAACAATGAGTCTTTAAAAAATCTCTGTCTCAAATAAGAGAAAGAAATTGCGGATTTAAAAATTGAAAATTCCGAATGGCAACAAAACCGCGATGACATTAATTACTGCAATGTGAAACTTGAGTCTGAAATTCAGGATAAAAATCACATCATCATCGATTTGAAAGAGAAAATTAAGCTACTTCAAAAAGGAAAGATGGTTGACACCACGGTGATAGCACCAGGAATGTATAAATTAGACAAAACTGATAAAGGAAAGGTTGTTCAAAATACTAATGTTGATAACTCCACTTCTACAGGACTAGTCTCCCCTAATAGCGTTAGCAGACCCAAGCTAAAGAGTAAAAAGAAGAATAGGCTCTGGCAACGTAAGAGAGGATCACTAGAAGCTCAAGGAGTAGAAGATCAACTTAGGAATTTGAATAAAACTCATGTTGCATCAGATTTAGATTCTAATCTGGCAAATTCTAATCAAAATCTAAATGTAACGAATGATGAACCTTTGAATGTTTTGAACATTAATGCATCTTGTGTGTTTTGTCGTAAAAGCGTATCATCTGGTGAACATACTAAGTGTATAGCTAATTCTCTTCTTAATCGTCATAAGAAACGTAGGACACGCATTCCTTCTAGGCCCACTACTGCCTCTAAGTCTATTTTAGGAAATCCGCCCTCTACGGTTTCTAATGAAGTAGAAGTTACCCCCAAAAGTGCCGAGAACAAATCTAGGACTCAGCCAACCACTAGTGAATTCACCATTAAGAAAGCACGAACTAGTTGGAATTGGCAACGTTGGTTACAACAAAAACCAGACTTTAAATGGATTCCTAAACTGTTGAATACATGTGCTTCTAACCAACAGGAACCCACACTTTCTTTGGGTTCCACCCTTACTTCTGTTCCATCCGTGTCTTCTTCTTATGATGCAGGTGGTACAGATTGTTCTCTGGATTGTTGATAGCGGAATGCACCCGACATATGACAGGCAATCTTAAACTATTACACAACTTTGTCTCAAAGTTCATTGGTACTTTCAGATTCGGGAATGATCATTACTCTTTAATCATGGGATATGGTGACTATGTCAGTGGGAACATTGAAATCAGTCGTGTTTATTATGTGGAAGTCCTTGGACACAACCTTTTCTCTGTTGGTCAATTTTGTGATGGGGATCTAGAAGTTGCATTTCGTGAGAAAACTTGCTTTGTTCGGGACTTACAAGGAAACGATCTAATGTCTGGCTCACGTGGCTCCATTCTTTATACAATATCAATGTCAGATATGATTGCAACATCTCCGATATGTCTTCTCTCCAAAGCGGAATTGACTAAATCTTGGTTATGGCACAAACGTCTTTCACACTTGAATTTCAAAACTATGACTGATCTTGCTCGTTATAAACTTGTTGATGGATTTCCAAGATTCCGTTTTACCAAAGATCACTTATGTCCAGCCTGTGAACAAGGAAAAAGTACTCGGGCTCATTTTCCTTCAAAACTTGAGCACAGTACGAATTATGTTTTACAATTGCTACATATGGATTTGTGTGGACCGATGCGTGTTCAAAGTATCAACGGTAAACGCTACATTCTTGTAATTGTGGATGATTACTCCAGATGGACTTGGGTTTATTTTTTACGAAGTAAAGATCAAGCTCCTTTAATGATCATCACCTTTCTCACTAAAATTCAAGTTCAGTTACGCAACACGGTCTGAATAGTCAGAACTGACAATGGAACTGAATCTAAGAATCAGACACTTCGGTCATATTTTGAGAAAGTGGGAATTGAACATCAAACATCTATTCCTAGAAGCCCAGAACAGAATGGAGTTGTTGAAAGAGGCAACAGGACGTTAGTGGAAGCTGCTAGAACTATGTTGATTAATGCTCAATTACCAGATTACTTATGGGCGGAAGCTGTTTCAACTGCGTGTTATACCCAAAACCGTTGCATGATCACAAAACGCCATCGCAAAACACCTTATCAAATTATTCACAAAAGGAAACCGAACATCGACTACTTTCATGTATTTGGAGCACTTTGTTATCCGAAAAATGATCGTGATGATTTAGGTAAACTTAAAGCAAAGGCTAACATCGGAGTGTTCGTTGGATACTGTGAAAATTCTAAAGGTTTTCGAATCTGGAATCGTCGAACAAGAGAAATTCAAGAAACTATTCACGCTAATTTTGATGAACTCACACAAATGGCTTCTGAGCAACACAGCTTAGGACCCGAATTCAACCGTCTTCACTCTCCGGAATCTTCGGCTGAACCATTGCCGCTCAACCGCAAAGAATTGGAAACCTTGTTTGCTCCACTATTTGATGATACAATTGAATACCGTTCTACTGAGGTCTCACCTAATTTCGCTTCTCAACCTGAAAACATTCCAGTACCAGACTCACCTCAACAAACTACTACAACTGTTGAGAGAAACGGTCCTCCAATTGTATCACCATCTACAGCAGAACAAACTATTTCTAACTCCTGCCATTCAGCTGAAGATCCAACACCACCATCAGTTCCACAACCCGCAGAGCATGATCCTGATGCGTTCTTTAACCCGTTTGCACCGGCTCCTACCTTTCCTGATATAGCTGAATCATCTACACGCAATTTGGATCCTGCTAACATGCGAGATACTTATCAACTACACCCTTCAACACACAAATGGACTCGAGACCATCCACTTATTCATATTATTGGCCATCCAGATGCACCTGTAATGACAAGACAACGACTTCACACTGATGGAGAAACTTGTATCTATGCACTCACAGTTTGTCAAGAGGAACCAAAGAACATTAAAGAAGCAATGACTTATGACAACTGGATTGAATCTATACAAGAGGAATTTCAGCAGTTCATTCGATTAGAAGTATGGGAATTAGTTGAAAGACCTGACGGAGTCTTTGTCATTGGGTTAAAATGGATTTGGAAAAATAAGCTAGATGCAGAAGGCACTGTCATACGTAACAAATCACGCCTGGTAGCGAAAGGATACTCCCAACTAGAAGGACCTGATTTTGCTGAATCCTTTGCTCCAGTGGCTAGACATGAAGCTGTTCGGATCTTTTTGGCCTATGCTGCACACAGGAACATGGTTGTTTACCAAATGGATGTGAAAACAGCATTTCTTAATGGAGACCTCCGTGAAGAAGTGTATGTAAGCCAACCAGACGGCTTCGTTGATCCTGAGCGTCCTAATCATGTTTACCGACTCAAAAAGGCACTCTACGGACTCAAACAAGCCCCACGGGCGTGGTATGACAAACTTTCTACTTTCTTGCTGACCAATAAACTTTCTAAAGGTTCGATGGATCCAACATTTTTTACAAAAACCTACGGGGAGGACTTACTCGTTGTTCAAATATATGTCGTTGACATTATTTTTGCTTCAACAAAAAGAAGTTACTCCAATGATTTTGCAAAACTTATGAAAGATAATTTTGAAATGTCCATGATGGGTGAACTTTCGTTCTTTCTAGGACTATAAGTTCATCAATCACCCCGTGGAATTTTTATAAACCAGTCCAAATATGCTCTTGAAATCTTAAAGAAACATGGGATGATGACGTGTGATACTTATAATACACCAATGGGCTATACCACAAAACTAGATGCTGACTTACATGGGACTCCTGTTGACCCTACCAAATACCGCAGTATGATTGGGTCACTCATGTATCTCACAGCTAGTAGACCTGATATAGTATTTGCTGTCTACATGTGCTCTCGCTATCAGTCCAAACCAACTAAAAAACACCTCAATAAGGTCAAAAGAATCCTTCGATACTTAAAGGGAACCATTAACTTGGGAATCTGGTATCCGAAGGATTCTGGTTTTGAACTAATTGCTTTTTCAGATGCTGACCATGCAGGATGCTTAGACACACGCAAAAGTACATCTGGTGGATTACAATTTCTCGGAGATAAACTTGTGTCATGGCAATCAAAGAAGCAGGACTGCACATCACTGTCGTCAACAGAATCTGAATATGTAGCTATGTCTGCTTGTTGTGCTCAAGTCTTATGGATAAGATCACAACTTAAGGATTATGGCTACCTATTCAACAAGATTCCAATCTACTGTGATTCCAAGAGTGCCATTGCTATCTCTTGCAACACAGTCCATCATTGCAAATCGAAACACATCGATCTCCGATATCACTTCATCAAAGAGTACGTTGAAAAGGGTACCGTTGAACTTTATTTTGTTGGGACCGAGTACCAATTGGCGGACTTACTTACCAAATCTTTAGCACCATCAAGGTTTGCGAGTCTAGTTCACCAAATTGGTATGCGATGTTTGACTCCAGATGATCTGAAAAAGTTTTTAAAACACAATTGATCGTCAAACATCAAACTATCTTTGTAAATCTCTTATTTTCATAAAAAAAAAAAGAAAAAAAAAAGAAAAAAAAGAAAAAAAAAAATTCTCTTGTTCAAGATATGTCATTAACATACGTTTTTCTAAAAACAAAAGGCATATCTTGAGGGGGAGACAAAATTTTTTTTTTAACTTCTTTATTTTCTTTATTTTAAATTTTCCTCATCACTATTTTATCTCAATCTCGACTCCTCTTGAACCATTGCTTGTTAAACTTTTCCGAATTACTTCTTATGGTTGGTTCAAGAGGGTGCCACATCCATAACTCTCGTAATAGTTTTCTCACTATCTCATTAATAGTTAAGTCATTACAACTTGAGGGACTTAATATGATTTAGTTGTTTCTACTTTGATTGGAAAAACAAGTTGAGGGACCTTAAGTGTCAAAACTACAAAGTTTAATATATATAAAACTTGTTTCATCTAAACCTGCTTCACTTCCTTCAAATTATCAAACACCATACGCGCCCCACAAAATTTTTCACAAGATCAAGATTTTTCAAGATTATAGATTCTCAGTGATTGTGAGTTTAATGCATATCATTCTTTTGCTCATTACACTTGCTTGAATGGTTGACATTGTTCTAATCGATTTTTCTAGGGTTCATGTGAATTCCGATTTGGGTGTTTATTGTATGAAGTGATTTAGGCTAATTAAGTGATATGACCAATTGCGGCATGACCCTTAGGGCCTAGTTCCACCTTTACCTTGATTGTAGTTGCCACGATTGTGCGATTCTTATGTGATTTAGGTTTCATAAGCTCGTATTTTTTATCACTGGGTCTTGTGCCTATATGAATGATTGGTTTGATTAGGTAGTGAATTTTGGATGTTGCTCAAGTAATTATCGAGTTTTAAGTGTTCAAGTTTGCCAATATTTAGTGGTATTGTGTTTTAATGTGTTAGAATTTCGAGTTTGATAAGTTTTTGTGGCTTATCGAGTTTGGGATGCTTATATGCTTAACATGTTTGAAAAACTCATAGGTTTACCGAGTTTGAAATCTGTGGTTAATATCGAGTTAGATAATAGGGCTTATCAAGTTTGTAAAACTTATGGGATTATCGAGTTTAAAAATATCTATGTGGCTTATCGAGTTTGAGGAATATTAAGCATATCGAGTTAGAGAACTATGAATGTTATCGAGTTTGGATTTGTTACATGCTTATCGAGTTTGAGTACTTTGAATGTTATCGAGTTTGGATTTGTAACATGCTTATCGAGTTTGTGTACTTTGAATGTTATCGAGTTTGGATTTGTTACATGCTTATCGAGTTTGCAAATGTTTTGATAAGTTTATCGAGTTTAAGAACCTCAAGCTTATCGAGTTTGAAACATTTTGTAGCTTATCGAGTTTGAAATTTTTTTAGGATTATCGAGTTTGAAAACTTTTATGGCTATCGAGTTTGAAAACTGAAATGGCTATCGAGTTTGAAACAATTTGTAGCTTATCAAGTTTGAAATTTTTTTAGGCTTATCGAGTTGGATAACTTTTATGGCTATCGAGTTTGAAAACTGAAATGGCTATCGAGTTTGAAACATTTTGTAGCTTATCGAGTTTGAAAATTTTTTGGGCTTATCGAGTTTGAAAACTTTTTATGGCTATCGAGTTTGAAAACTGAAATGCTTATCGAGTTTGAAGCTTGTTTTTTTTTGGTTATCGAGTTTGACAAAGTTTTTTTTCCAAGTTAAGTCTAAATATTTTTCGAGTGAAGTCTAAACTGTTTTCGAGTTGAGTTATCAAGTCTCTTACTTATTTCACTCCGAGTCAGGAGTTTCAAAATGGAACCATCACGTATGGTTTCTAGTTTTTCCATTTTTATGAAAAGAAATGTTGTCAAAATTTTTTCAAAATTTGTCAAGTTATGAGTTGTTTTTTTTAAAATGGAAAGATGATCGTGTTTCATGTTTATCTAAGGGTTGTGATTGATACTCATGAGGATTGTATGTGTCTCTTGGTTTGATTTATCATGTGTTGTATATGTGATGTTGACTTTATCTTAGACGATTGTTTTCGGATATTATTCTTTTGTCTAACACTAACGAGCTAATCACCACATGGCTTTTGTTGGCTTATGGATCATTTCAGGTCTCGACATGGCAAAGAAATCTACACCTAGACATGAATTGATTCAAGGGGATGAAAGAGTAATCGCTAAGACAAACCATAGGATAGATCTCGATTCAATCACATGTCATGATACTTGTGCAATCATCCTGGAAATACTTAAGAGACACTTCATTTACAACCTCCTCACCATCACCACTGAAGTACCTGAAGTCTACTTAACACAGTTCTGGGAGACTATTGAAATTAGCAAAGATGAAAAGTCATTGGGGGTTCATCTTGATCACAAACTTGTTGTGTTTGATGTACAAACTCTCCGCACTGTTCTCGGTTTGCCTAATCTCAAGAAATTCTCTCATATGCCGTCATTGTCAGACGTTATCAAACTTCTTCGGGAACTGCAGTATGATGAATCAGTAATCCAACTCAGAAATATATCCCATGTTGACAGGAAATACATTCCACAACCCTGGCTCACACTTTACTCAATTCTCACCAACAGTTTAACGGGCAAAGAAACTGGACATGAACATCCTACTCTTGAAATGATGCAGATATTCTGGGGGGTTGTCAAACAAGCTCAAATTGACTACGCTCAACTAATTTGGGTGGACATGGTTAATCACGCAAAACAGTTTCTCAAATCGTCTACCTCAAAAATTCCATTCTACAGATTCACAAAGTGTCTCATTGCTCATTTCATGGAGAAATACCCAGATATTGATCGTAGATCGGAAGACAAGAAACACACCCCATCTGTGGATCATAAATACTCTAAAACCAGGATTCAGAAGACAAACACTCAAAACCAAGGAATGAGAATTCCCGATAGTCTTATGCCTGATGATGTTCGTGACACTGAGGCATATATTTTGTATGATGAAGCTCAGAAAATTGGTAAAGTGGGTTTGACTGTGACAAAGAAAAGGAGACCTTCTAAAAGGAAAACTTCAACAGATGCTTCTACAATCAAAACCATTCCCAAATCCAGAACCAAAAGGGTCACAAGAGAGCCTAAGAAGAAAGTGACTACTATTCGTGATGAACCAACGGATGATGAAGGAGATGCTCATCAGGAAACAGAAACTGAAAAACTCACAAAGACTTCAAGCAAGAAGGCAGATAAGGGAAAAGCTATTGAAACTCAAGAAGAATCAGTCACCTCGCCAATGTCTGAATCCGAAGAAGATGAACAACTGCAACTAACCTTAAGAAAAAGTAAAGAATCGGAAGCAGAAAGAATCGCAGAAGTTACAAAGAAAGGTGAAGGTTCTGGAACTCAAAAGCCGGTAAGCCCAACTCCAGAATCAGAAAGCGATGATCAAACTTCAGAAGAAGCTCATTCACAAACAGAATCATCCTCTGAACCTGGGGATGATAACTCTGAAGATGAAGCTGAGTCATCAAGCTCTGATTCAAAAGAATCTCTCGATAAACCTGATGAAACTGAAATTGAAGATGAAGCTTCAAAAGGCAAAGATGATGAGTCATCCGAGAATGATGAAAGTAGCGATGAGGAAGATAAATTGGAAAGTGAAGAAGTTAATGATGAAGAAGATGTGAATGATAAAGATGATGAGGATTCGGATGGTGAGAAAAAGGATGAGTTACTTGAAACTAGTCAAGATACCCCTATTGACATTGTAGGAGTTGATGAAGGACAACCAACAGCTCAACCACAACAACAACCTTTATCACAACCTCAAAGTCATCCTCTGCAAAGCCCTAATACAACTGTTGTTCACTCAAGCCTGTTGAAATCATTACATGATCAATACAACGCGCTCCAGTCACAAGTTAATGAACAAAAGCGTGATATTGAAGCGTTCAAAACTTATAAAGTTGATGAAGCAGTTGAGGAACAGGTGAAACAGAGTTTACCTGGGGAAGTTCAGAAGTATGTTCAGAGGGAACTTCCTTCTGCTGTGAGGCACTATGTCAACAGGAATCTTGCAGAGATTGTTTCTCACAGGTTTCAAACTACACCAATCACTGTTCAGACTCTACCTCCAAAACCTTCCATTAGTGATCTCAAAGGAAAATTATTGGAAGCTATTGTGAATGATCCGGAGGAAAATGATCGACGCAGAGCACTTATCAAGTCTATCAAGAAAGCTGAAAAGAAAAGCGAATCCTGCAAAAAGACTATGGCTACTAAGCGTCGACATGAAGATTCTGACCCAGATGATCAGCCACAACCTGAAAAAAGGAAGAAAGCATCCGGTTCCACCTCCAGAGCTCCAACAACAACCACAACCGTTAATGTTTCAGCTGATCCAAACCCTCCACAAACAACCGAGGATCCACACCCGTCACTATCAACCGAAGATGCTGATGTAGATATGGATGAAATCCCTCCGGTTATCACTGATACCATTACGGAACCACCCAAGGATGCTCAATTAATTCCTGTTCCTGAATGGATTAACCCAGATGCTCCCTCTTTTAACTGGTTTGATGAAATGGTTGATGCTCACCCAGATGACACTGAAGCTGAAGAAATGACTGGAGGTTCTATTATAAGCTTCGCAAAAAGAATCAAAAAGGTGATGCAGACTCAAAGACTTCAGCTTTCTGACTTGGTAAAGATTTGCAAAGCAGGGTTCACGGAGTTCAAAACATGCACAACTACTGAACTTGAGTTCGAATACAACGTGGAAGAGGTTGCAAGAGCTCTGTCTGAAAACATTACTTGGGAAAAGAGACCATCTTGGGACAAACTCTATCATGGAACGGAACCTCTCGTTGATGAGTTCAAATATCAAGATTTTACTCAACCGTTACCCCTTGTTGGTCCTCCAAGTGATCCTAAGCTTCCCAAGCAATACTTCTTCAACAAAGACCTTCTCTATTTTATTCATGGGAGCACAAATCTGAATCACCGTTATGCAACATCTCTCACCAAATTCAGAGCCGCCTCATATCCTCTGGAAACACTAGAAGATCAAATGAGAGGCTTGCATTCCACATCTATCTCCAAATATAATCATGAAGCTGCCTTATGTACTCTTCCCTGGCCAGAGATGCGTAAATGGTTCTACAAATACAAGCTGACATTCCGATCCAATCACAGAGTCTTCTCGAATCATCGCATTCTTGCCATCACAGCAGTCCCAAGTACCGAGAAAAGATATGGATATAACTTTCTTGATAAAATTGAGGTCTGCCGAAGTGATGATCAACTTTATACATTCAGTGAAGCTGACTATCATCGCTTGAACCTCAATGACATTGCTGACATATACTTGCTCAAGGTTCAAGGCAAACTTCAAAACTTGTCCGGTAGCCTTCAGTATGACGTCATCAACTCCATTTTGCTCTTCATGCGCCAAACCATTATCAAAGCAAGAGTCGAAGATGCACAACTTGGGGTCGAAAGTTATCAAACGTCACTCAACTTTACTGCTCCACAATTATATCCTCCTAACATCCCGCATTTAAGACATTTCATCTTCAACAACAAACCTTTTGGAGTGATTTACCCGCACAATGATAGTTACCGTTTCATGAAATACGAAGAGGTTCATAAGTTCGGGGATCAGACTCTTAGATTTGTCAGAATTCAGCTGAATGAAAAGCTCAAAGAACATAATAGTGGGATTAAAGCGGGATGGAATAAAAGAGATGTGAAAGAAGCACTTAAGTTCTTAGCTAGGATTGATCAAAAGCTTAGGTTCAGGGAGCAGATACGCAGATTGGAGAGCTTGATTGGAGCAAGGGAACCGATTCCTGACATTCTCACTTACCGCCGTCCGAATACTCCTCGAGCATGATCATGTTGGTATAACATTAACATTGTTTCATCATAATTTTTTCTTCATCTATAACTATGGTTTGTGCACACATAACAGTGTACAACCCGTGCTTGTATTTAAAGGACCCTGAGGTACGCTTCAGTGCCTCAATCCTTATATAAGGAGCGAAGGCTTCTTACTTTTGAGTAGAATTAATCAAACATTTTCTGATTTTCATAATTCTGCTCAAAAGACAAGTATTTCAACTCAATGAGTATTCACTTGTTGAGGGGGAGCACTTGAAAACTCATCGTTTTGGAAAACAATAGTTCTTGTTGATATCTCCCCATAAGACTCAAAAAGCATATTTTAATCAAATGTTTCTCAAAAAACAACATCTTATATGCTATTTTTGAGGGGGAGAAAAGGAAAGTGATTAAAATATGAAAGTTAAAAGTTGCTGAAATGTCAAATCTCATGCGAGCAAGACTCAGATTCACCCAGGAATTGACGAAACATAAAAGTTAGTAAAATCGAAAAGACTTTTCCTCGACGGGTAATAACATCAAGTTAGTTACTAGAGCTAGTTGTCACCTAAAAGCTGATAATGGAACTCTTTAACTAGCCACGTAAGCGTGTCTCGAAAAGGATTAGTCTTAGTAGAAATGTACCGTTTCGAGAAACTTTCTGTGGACTTGACCAGGCCGGGTAATAACTTCAAGCTAGTCTAACTAGTGATGTAAGCGTGTCTCAAATCGGTCTTGTTCACTGAAAGTGGATCAATTCAAAAAGTGCTCGCTCCTCCCGCATGTGCAAATTTATTAAATACATATGAGCACATGTGAAGGGGGAGCCCTTCATAAACACAAAACTCTCAAAGTGTTAAACAAAATGTTTGATAATCACAAACACTTTGAGAGATTTTCAAAAGGTTTCTTGGCTATTTTCGGATAATCACGGAGTTATAAGGTGATTAAGATAGGAATTACCGTCCTATGATCCGCCAGAGCCGGAGGGATCTACCCAAGGACATCACCAATAGTTAGAATTAGAAGTCCTTAGGTATGATACGAAAAAAGGAGAAAAGAATGAAAGGGAAAGAAGGAGTTGAAGAATTAAAAAGAAAAGTAAAGAAAAGGGTGAAAAGAAATAGCCCTCCATATGTTCAACCTTAGGGCAGACACCGAGTTCAATTCATATGCTACTGGTTGTTGCAAAGACAACACCGGTATTGAAGATTAAGTCATCATGGACCCAGTGACGCAATGCACTAAACCTTCTAGCCACTCAAGTTCTCTTAAAAGAGGTTGTTTCATTCTCACGGGGAACCAGTGTAATCTATCGACTTATCTCTTAGAGATAGTTGATATTGAAGCAGGAGACCCCTCCCTAGTCTCCGTATAGGAAACCTAAGTGACCACTTATCGAGTCTAGAGCCATGAGATACATCAAAGATCTCTTAGGAACACTTAGTATTTTTACAACTGGTGTTCTACATCAATGGGCACCAGCTGTAAATTATCGAGTCCTTCGCAGATCTTAGCAATCTGCCGAGAACGTTTATGAGAGAATTACATATGTATTTCTCAATGATTGAACGGAAATTCCAGCCAGGGTCAACATCAAACAGCCCTGACAGCAGGTCACTTCAGTAACCCCACAAGGGTTACGCTTAGTGTTCGTGGTGGTTTCTTTAGCGGTCTACAGTCGTGGAGTGATCCCCAGCGACTCACCCAGTCATTGAGCTACTTAGTAGGTCTCGTAAGCTCCTTAGGGAGTATCTGACATGGGAACGGCCTTGATAAGGATTAGAAGGAGTCTTCACACTATGCTGTTGATGAGCTCTAATTCCTTATCTGTAAGTACCGGTTGATTATTGCTAACTGTTTACTTGGAGGTACATCTCCTCCATGATGGTAGATTCCAGCATGCTTATACATACATCTTGAAGCAAATGAAAGCTCCCCCAAAGATCTTAGCACCACAAAGTTCAAAGAAAGATTCTACGCCAAAAAGAAGAATCTGCAAAGTATAAAGACTAAAGATCTAAGTTTATGTAAAGGAACTTCATGCTTTCATAAGTCTAAGTCCAAAGATGTATGAGCATGCTGGAATGGCGGACGACCACCACAGACACAGAAGTGACGATCGGCAGACAACTTCATAACATAATCACCATCACATCAACAAATAACGAGAGTACAAAGAATGATGAAAGATTATTCTAACTATTTTTGAGGACGTCGACTACAAAGTCAACGTATTGAAGATGACGACGTCAAGCAACCTTTGATGACCGACCCTTAGGGGGAGATTGTTAGGAATAGACTTTATTATTTCAAGTGTCGGTCATTGAATTTTGTTATAGGTTGCATTACTTAGTTACAACGTTAGTTATTTTATAAGTTTTGTAAGTTTTATGCTTGGTTTATAGGTTTGGATAAAGTCTAAGGGCTAAGTATGTCATATTGTCTAAGTTTAGAGAAGCCCTAATCCTCACCTATAAATAGCTATGTATAACCTCATTTTGAGGTTGGTTGGTTCACTAGTAAGGTTATTAGTCTCTTATTTTCATTAGGTGTTCCTTCCACTCTCTTTCTCTACTTACTTTCTCTCTCTAGAATTCTTAAGTGATTATGTTGTAGAAATGGTGACCTAACACGTTTTATTAGTACAAATTTTAAAATTTATAAACACGAATTATCCGATTATTATCTAGCACATACGAGCAAGTATACTCGTCCAGTGTAATAAAGGTGGGTAAGTCGAGATCGTCCCAAGGGATTTGGTGGTTTTAGTAATAAGAAAAATGTTTGTTAAATAAGGGTTGTCAATCCAAATTTATGTAAAATCTTAATTGAAAAGAAACTCAATAAAAACTAAACATATACTTGTGTATAATTCCTTGATTGGTAATTAGGAGTATTGTAACAATTGGAGTACAAAGTTTGGTGTAAAACTTGTTATGATGCGCAACTAAAAATGAGTAGTTATACAATCTATGATGTATGTCATGTTTTCACTACTACTAAGAATTCTATCACCTAAATGACTCCTTTTGGACATATCAAATTAGTATGACAATCCTATAAACACATGGTTGTTTAGAAAATCAACTCTTTTCTTATGAATTCCTACGAATCCTTTCGGTCCTTTTTCATGATGAAATCGTCTCAAATCTATTGTAACAAGTAAATAAGATGGTTGTCAAGCATCCTATTCCATACTAATTTGGTGCATTAATATTTTGGAATAAAAACAAGTTGAAAATCCTTTCGGACCTATTTTTCAAGAAATTGTTTTTACCGACAAATTAAGCAAGAAAAGATGTTATATCAACAAACTCATAAAATAGATATGTTTTTCATGCATCACCTTTTTCATAAAATAATACTCCAATAACCAATCACATGATATACACAAGTATATCACAAATTACTCCATAGCAATCATATTAAAACACAAGTAAATAAGAAAACTTTCATAAAACTTAAAGTAACAATTGTTCATTATAAGTATCATGGTGTACCTAGTCTTGAAAATTACAATGAGTAAACTTGTGGAACTATAGCAACCACACTCCTCCAATTGCTCACCAATTTAAGTAAACAACTCCACACTCGAACCAAATCTTGAGACTTTAACTCAACACGTTCTGGATGTTTTTACAACACTTAGTAAACTTTCAGGCAATATAAGAAAAGCCAACAAGATTTGGTGTAATACTAAGTTAGATAATGGTGGTACAAGTATCTCTAGGCCCTAAGTGCTCATTATATAGCTTAATGACACTTATGCTTCAAGTAAAAATGTCCCTCCTCAGTATATAAGCAGAAATGATCAGCCACACATGATTATGGGGAGTAAATTCGCCAATTAATGCAAAACTTGTAACTTCAGTTATCACCATCCGATCGGTTTCTCGCCATACGATCGGATGGTCAATTCTGGCAAGTTTCCAGCCGATCCGGTTACGGGTTGCAACCGATCGGTTGGATTAAGTCTGAACATGTTTCCATGTCTTTTCTTCATCGTTTTACGTTGCATGCAATATTTTTCTTCGTGGCATGATTTTGTCCATTAGAACTTGATATTTCCTTGATAATTTTGTGTAGTAAACTTGTCTTTATCAAATCCTTTTGTCCATGCAACGTTTCTTTCTTCCATGATCCTCTTGAAACTCTCCAAAAATGCATGTCCACTTCATTTCTTCATCTTTTAATCATTTTTACGTGCTTTTGGCTATATTTGCATGTATAAACACGTTTCCACGATTAAGTAACAAATATATACAAATATGACCAATTTCCACTCATAAATCAAACAATAACGCGACTAAAAATATGTTAAATTTGAGCGTTATCAGCATCGAACCTTTTGAAATATTAAAGAAAAAGCTTACTGAGGCACCGATTCTTGTTGCCCCCGATTGGGACTTGCCCTTCGAGCTCATGTGTGATGCTAGTGATTATGCGATAGGGGCATTCTTGGGGCAACGTAAAACAAAACATTTTTAGCCGATACACTATGCCAGCAAAACTATGACCAAGGCTCAAAGCCATTACACCACCACTGAAAAAGAATTATTAGCTGTGGTGTATGCTTTTGAAAAATTCCGGCCATACTTGTTATTGACCAAGAGCATAGTGTATACTGGTCACTCGGCTTTGAAGTACCTCTTTGCAAAACAAGATGCAAAGCCGAGACTACTCCGTTGGGTTCTCCTCCTGCAAGAATTTGATATCATAATTCGTGATAAAAAAGGAGCTGAGAACCTAGCCGCTGATCATCTCTCTCGTCTTGAAAACCCTCACCAAGATGCTTTCGAGAAAAAGGAAATAAATGAAACATTTCCTCTTGAAAGCCTCAATGCGGTTTCTTTTCGTGGAGACTCGATTACCTCATGGTTTGCCGACTTTGCAAATTACCATGCGGGTAACTTTGTTGTGAAAGGGATGTCGTCCCAACAAAAAAATAAATTCTTCAAGGATGTAAAACATTACTTCTGGGACGACCCCTACCTGTTCAAAATCTGTGCGGATCAAGTCATCCGGCGGTGTGTGTATGGTCAGGAAGCCACTGAAATTTTAAAGGCTTGCCATGCTGGTCCCACGGGGGGCCACCACAATCCCAACTACACCACCAAAAAGGTGTTTGATTCCAGCTTTTATTGGCCCACAATCTACAAGGATGCCCAAGAATTAGCCAAATCCTGTGACGCTTGTCAACGTCACGGGAATATTTCACAAAAGAATGAAATGCCTCAAAATGCAATTCAAGTTTGTGAAATCTTTGACGTCTGGGGCATCGATTTTATGGGGCCATTTCCGTCTTCTCATGGCAACAAATACATACTCGTGGCTGTTGACTATTTGTCAAAATGGGTTGAAGCGAAAGCTTTACCCACTAATGATGCCCGAGTAGTTGTGAAATTTTTGAAAGCTCTTTTTGCCCTATTCGGAAATCCACGTGCTATTATTAGCGATCGTGGTACACACTTTTGTAATGACAAATTCGACAAAGTCATGCAAAAGTATGGTGTAACTCACCGTCTTTCTACTGCGTACCACCCTCAAACGAGTGGACAAGTAGAAGTTTCCAATCGAGGCATTAAAATTTTTTTAGAAAGAACCGTAGGTGAAAATCATGCATCATGGTCGGATAAATTAGATGATGCACTTTGGGCTTTCCGTATGGCTTACAAAACACCCATTGGGTGTACGCCTTACAAACTTATGTACGGGAAAGCGTGCCATCTTCCGATCGAGCTTGAGCACAAAGCCTATTGGGCCCTCAAGCATGCAAATTTTGACCTCAAAACTGCGGGTGATCATAGGAAAGTTCAACTGAATGAATTAAATGAACTTCGTGACCAAGCTTACGAGAACTCTTTGATCTATAAAGAAAAGACAAAGAAGATACATGACTCCAAAATCAAGAACCGCGTTTTTAACATTGGTGATCGAGTCCTTCTTTTCAACTCTAGACTCAAGATCTTCTCGGGCAAGCTAAAGACCCGTTGGACTGGTCCATTCACTATCGCAAAGGTTTATCCTTATGGCATCGTCAAATTATCTCAAAATGAGGGTCCGAATTTCAAAGTGAATGGACATCGATTGAAACATAACTTTGGAGAGGACATACCGTCAATGGTTGTCTCGGATCTCCAAACTTTCCCCAAGGACAATTGAATTCGGGGATCGAGTCAAGCTAGCGACTCGATGAAAAAAAACAATAGCACAATACGGGTTTTCACCCGTATCTCTGATTTCTTTTTACTTTCTACCATCTAAGTGTGGGGGAATGGCCAACCCCCTGCTGTTTGAAATGTATATAAGTTCCAAAAAAAAAAGTGTGTATGTATAGAAATAAAGTGAAATATGGTGTTTCCACAGTTAGGTTCGAATATTAGCTTTTTCCGTTCAAAGAGTCGGCATAATAGCCGGGACTATTATTATTGAGGACAATATTCATTTCTAAGTGTGGGGGGGGGGGGGGAGTGGGGGGAATTCTAGCGAATTTTTATCATAATATATCTTCTAGTACCCCCGTTTTTGGACAAAATTTTCAAAAATTTTTCACTTTATTTCAAAATTTTTGTGGTTATCAGTCCGCCATGTCTAACCGACAAAGGGATTGGCTAATCCAGGAGCAAACGGCTCTTGGTAAAGATAACTCAAATCCGTTGACGGCTTGCAATTTGCCCAAAATTGTATGGTATCTCAACTCGCCATATCCTAAAAAGTGAAAGAGTTGGCTAGCCCGCAAGATTATGGCTTGTGGTAAAGGCAGTGGAAAAACCATAATTGGTAATCAGCTCACCAAGATGTCGACTGTGTCCATCAAGAGTTTGCTAGTCCAGGAGCAAACGGCTCTTTGTAAAGACAAATCAAAACCGTTGAAAGGTGGTGGTTTGCTAAAAATTACATGGTTATCAGGTGGACCATAGTTCTTACTTGAACCGAAACATTTGGCTACTCCAGAAGTGATGGCTTTTGGTAAAGAGATTTCAAATCCATCAAGTTTTCTAAAAAGATTGCTAGGGACTAGCAATAGTTTAGTGTGGGGGAATGATGAGTGCTCAAACATTCATCATTTTTGTCGTATTTAAACTGCCAAAACATACAAAAACAATCAAAAAGTCATCAAAATACTTAAATTATCTCAGGGATTGTCCTTTATATGTTTTAAAATCAAAATAAGCAAAAAATGAAAAATGATCAAAGCTTGCAATATTGGCAGTTTTAGTCCACCAAGTTTCAAAACTTGTCAAAAAGAGTCCCTATGCATTTATTTTGAAAGAAAAGTCAACCCAAGCCTTTTGAAAATCAAATACCACAAAATATGATACTTGGGTCATAAGTTTCCAAATTTACATGTTTGGTCCCTAAGATTTCAAAAATGGCAGAAAAGGTCCCTGGGAATTTTAAAAAGTGGAAAATGAAAAATTAGTTCTTGGATTTTTGATTTGTGGCATGATTGGTCCTTGGTAGCACTTTGGGAAATCTACAACATCAGTCCCTAAGTTTTTGCAAATTACAAAAATGGTCCTTGTGATACAATTAACCAAACGGACCCTTTTTATTATCAAAACCAAACCAAAACAACCCAGTCCAAGCACAAGCCCAATCCCAACATAACTCGGCCCATTTCCCTTTTAATAAAAAACATAGGGTCAACCCATGGTCAAACCATCTTCCCCGTACCTCCCTTTCCCCCATTTCCCTCCTCCCTGCCTCCCCCTCCTCGCCTTTTTCCAACCATTAGCCCCCCACAATAAATGAAACTCACCAACCAAACCAATCCCCACCATCCTCCATTAATTACCCAAACCCGTCCCACTTATATTTGCCATTTCATTCTTGGCGGGAAAAATTCAATCAAGGGTCAGGATAAGAGAAGTATCAAATTGATGGTAAGGATTTGGTCAAAGGTCTTCATAGAATCCATTGGGAGAGAAAAAGCAGAGAGGAAGTGCACATGGGCAAAGGAAAGCTTTATTTTCCATTTTTAGTATAAATATGAGCGAATTGTAAGCCTTAAGGACAGAGTAGTTGTAACTTAGTTTAATTTAGCATTTAAATTCTCAGTTGTAATCTTTTTTTCAAGTTAATGAAAGTTCTCATGTTTTAAAACATCAAGTGACATTTTTAGTTTCATCAAGTTCTTTTCAAGTTATATTTCCATGTTAATTATTGAATATAAGCTCTATATAAGTACTCAAAATCCAACCTAGTATCTAAAAGTATAAAAAGAAAACAGAAAAAGAACCAAAATCAGTAACAAATAAGTCACAGGGTACGTTTGCATTTTTGTGGAAAGCTTAAGGAAGTTGCCAGTTTTGGAAATGGCAAAATGGACAATTACCAGCTTATTCTTTGAATAAGCTGGAGCTTGTAGCTGATTCAAGAACCATTGGTTTAGCCATGGTTAAGGTTTTATGTTTTTGATTTGTGATTTTCAGTTTTTAGAATAGAATTGCATAATTTAACTTGTTAGATTATAAGTGTTTTTAGTTGTTGATTTTTGTTCATTTAAGCTCACTTTAACCTTATATAAGCTTGTGAATCTTTTTTGTGGCTTTAGTCATCATACTACTTAGAAAACTTTGAAAACAGATTATTAAGGTAGTGTTTGGAAGAAGAGTTTATGTCTAGTTGTTGTGATTATTAAGGGTTAAGTTTGACTTACCTACTGTCCTTAGGCTTATAACAGGCCATCTCAACCTTTGCATTGGTCACTTATTCAAGCAAAAAGTCAAAATCACCTTCAATTACCTTTAACTGTTAACTGTGGTGGTTTTGAGACCCAAATTCCATCATATCAATGCATAAGTAATTGTTGTAGCTTAATTTGGTCAATTTGTAGCTTAATATAACATGTTTAATCAGTAGAAATGATTTAAAGTTCATAAAAGTCAAAACTCAAAGTTTTCATAAAAAAGTCAAAAAGACTCTTTGGTAGAAATCCATTTCTGGGAGGATTTTTCTAGAATTTTGTGTTTGGATTGTGTAACAATTCGCATTTTCAGGATAATTACTATTCCCGGAAAATTTCACTATTCACTTTTACTATTCATTTTTCCCGAAATTTTCCCGAAACTTGATTTTCATTTCTTGGCCTCGAGTGATAAATCATTTCCATGGCAAATTAAATGTTTGACATTCGTCAGATCATTTTCGTGAAAGTTATTAAGGAATTACACGTTTTAGGGTAAAACGTCATTCAGAAATTCTACGCACAACGAAACTCGACCGCGTTAAGTGACCCCGCATCAGAAAAATGTTTGACACACTCATGATTTATTTGAGAATTAATCGTGACTGAGAAAAACATGACCAAAATAAACCTCGGCCGTGAAAAACTGGAATTTTCTAAATTTTTATAGAATAGTGCTTTAGTGTAACACCCCGCCTTATAGACTACAATATTGTCCGCTTTGCCCGAAGGCTCACGGCTTTGTTCTTGTGGCCCTCATGTGAAGACTTCCCGGCTGGTCACCCAAGCCAGTACTACTCTCACATGAGCACGCTTAACCGTATGACCGATTAACCGTTCCACCACAAAACGTGTTTCTAAAAAGATTTGAGTTTTCAACTTTTTAGAAAAAGTCAACATATTTTTTCCTCCTCCTTTGACCAAAAATCATTCCTTGATTTTATAAGTCATTCATTGATTTTTAGGCTTACGGTTTGATGTCTAAAAGACATTTAATACCAACCGACACTAGACTGAGCCCAATCTAGACATTATAAGTCTTTTTAAATCATTTATATCCTATTAGAAAAGTAACATTTTACTTTTCTCAATTTTACGCAATATTCATACGTTTTACGTATTACGCGTTTTAGACCCGTGTTTCCAGTTTTAGCAGGGTTTTACCACCCAAATGGAACCTACCACTCATTTTATATTTTATTATGGAGTATTTTGACAAGTTTAATCATTCTTCCAAGTTTCGTATTTTTACGATACCCAGTTTTACGTTTTGTGACGTAACAACTTACGGTTAGCATTTTACGGAGTCAAAACGTACTTGATATCTTGGATAATATCAACAAAAGGCTAACCCTTCCTCCCCAAGCTTTGACAAACCGCCACTAGGAGGGGGGTTTCACACTTGTGGCTCAATCTTGACCCTTCATGCCTTAGATGATTACACATGTACTACTTAGGCTCCAAGTTAAACTTGGTCACCAAGTTGTGGTAATATCCTAGTCATTTCCTAACCTCCTCAAGGCACTATAAAGCCCTCTCCTCTCCTTCATTTGTACGCCACACTCACACTCCCCATCCTCTCATCCTTAGCTCATTCTCTTCCAAGTTTCATGCAAGATTCAAGTACCATATCAATACCTAAAACCTAGTTAGGTTTTCATTCATCAAAACACTTCCATAACCTCATATACTTGGTGATTTCTCTTGAGTTTAAATCCACTCAAGTCACCTCAACCTTCATCATCCATTTTTCAAGATTACAAGGGTAGAAAGATTGCAGGAAGTGAAGTGGGTTGAAGCAAGTCTATCAAAGTCCTATCCTTACATGTTAACTTCCTTTCTTGTTTGAAAGCCAAAAGTTGTAAGCCAAACCCTAGCTTGCTTCTTGTTGAATAATCATATTCATGTTATTTACATATTATTCTTGCTATATTATGTCTTGTAGTTATGTCCATGATGTATAAAAGTGAGCAAAACAAGTTATTTTTATTGATTGTTAAAACAAGTTATTAAAACAAGTAAACTAGTGATTTTCTTGGAAAGACCTGATCAAAATAGTAAAAATATGATATTGGATTATTAAATATTGTATTAGAGGACCTAACAAGGAAAACATAGCAATTTGAACCACCTAAAACGAGTATACGAGTCAAAAGTTATGACCATTTGAAGTTACCAAAACTTTGCGGCAAAGCTGCCAAAACTCTCTGTTACAGAAACATTAAACATGCAAAAAGAGGCATTTCTGGTCCGATTCATGAAAAAGTTAAAACATGAAAGTTGTCCGGAATCACGTTTTCGTTCAGGATTAAAGAAGCTCGAGCCTTGAAAACGCTTTTTGAGTGATATATTTCTCAGTTTCTTAACAGCTATTTACATATATATAAGTTACTATATATTGGTTATACTTTAAAAGGAACAAGAGGTCTTATGACCAATAATCAAGACTACCACCATGGCTAGAGCCAAGGTTGTGTCTCATGACCTTGGAACAAGGACCAAAGGCCATGGCTAGGCCATGACGAAATGACCAAGTAAACTTACATAGGCGTAAACACGAAACAAGGAATTGGCGATAATTTGAACAAGCAATTTGGATCTACTTCACTTAAAAAGGAACCATGAGATATTACAAGGAAAAATAGTCATACAAGACTTATGAAACATACCCTAATAACAATCTTCATGTACTAATAAACTTTCCTAAGTTTATTCCAAATATCGGACATGTAACTTTTTGGATCAAAACTTATATCTATATACTTTATCAACTACTACAATAGTAGGGAGCCTCATGTGAGGAGTTCATTATGTAAGCCGTCGAGATGAGTTGTGGATTTACGAATTAAAGTGTCCTGGCTCCTCGAACGCTTACTAACATGACTTCTGAATTATGTCGGCCCGAACGGTAGTAAACGATATATCCAAACATACATGTTTCATGAATCTTTTCTTTCAAAGACTTACATTATACATCATACCACATCATGGACTAGATGCAAGATATATATATTGGCATGTTTATGTTTCCTTAGACATTATTCCAAACCTAAGTTACAACAATTTTTCGCAATATTCGTACGTTTTACGTATTACGCGTTTTAGACCCGTGTTTCCAGTTTTAGCAGGGTTTTACCACCCAAATGGAACCTACCACTCATTTTATATTTTATTATGGAGTATTTTGACAAGTTTAATCATTCTTCCAAGTTTCGTATTTTTACGATACCCAGTTTTACGTTTTGTGACGTAACAACTTACGGTTAGCATTTTACGGAGTCAAAACGTACTTGATATCTTGGATAATATCAACAAAAGGCTAACCCTTCCTCCCCAAGCTTTGACAAACCGCCACTAGGAGGGGGGTTTCACACTTGTGGCTCAATCTTGACCCTTCATGCCTTAGATGATTACACATGTACTACTTAGGCTCCAAGTTAAACTTGGTCACCAAGTTGTGGTAATATCCTAGTCATTTCCTAACCTCCTCAAGGCACTATAAAGCCCTCTCCTCTCCTTCATTTGTACGCCACACTCACACTCCCCATCCTCTCATCCTTAGCTCATTCTCTTCCAAGTTTCATGCAAGATTCAAGTACCATATCAATACCTAAAACCTAGTTAGGTTTTCATTCATCAAAACACTTCCATAACCTCATATACTTGGTGATTTCTCTTGAGTTTAAATCCACTCAAGTCACCTCAACCTTCATCATCCATTTTTCAAGATTACAAGGGTAGAAAGATTGCAGGAAGTGAAGTGGGTTGAAGCAAGTCTATCAAAGTCCTATCCTTACATGTTAACTTCCTTTCTTGTTTGAAAGCCAAAAGTTGTAAGCCAAACCCTAGCTTGCTTCTTGTTGAATAATCATATTCATGTTATTTACATATTATTCTTGCTATATTATGTCTTGTAGTTATGTCCATGATGTATAAAAGTGAGCAAAACAAGTTATTTTTATTGATTGTTAAAACAAGTTATTAAAACAAGTAAACTAGTGATTTTCTTGGAAAGACCTGATCAAAATAGTAAAAATATGATATTGGATTATTAAATATTGTATTAGAGGACCTAACAAGGAAAACATAGCAATTTGAACCACCTAAAACGAGTATACGAGTCAAAAGTTATGACCATTTGAAGTTACCAAAACTTTGCGGCAAAGCTGCCAAAACTCTCTGTTACAGAAACATTAAACACGCAAAAAGAGGCATTTCTGGTCCGATTCATGAAAAAGTTAAAACATGAAAGTTGTCCGGAATCACGTTTTCGTTCAGGATTAAAGAAGCTCGAGCCTTGAAAACGCTTTTTGAGTGATATATTTCTCAGTTTCTTAACAGCTATTTACATATATATAAGTTACTATATATTGGTTATACTTTAAAAGGAACAAGAGGTCTTATGACCAATAATCAAGACTACCACCATGGCTAGAGCCAAGGTTGTGTCTCATGACCTTGGAACAAGGACCAAAGGCCATGGCTAGGCCATGACGAAATGACCAAGTAAACTTACATAGGCGTAAACACGAAACAAGGAATTGGCGATAATTTGAACAAGCAATTTGGATCTACTTCACTTAAAAAGGAACCATGAGATATTACAAGGAAAAATAGTCATACAAGACTTATGAAACATACCCTAATAACAATCTTCATGTACTAATAAACTTTCCTAAGTTTATTCCAAATATCGGACATGTAACTTTTTGGATCAAAACTTATATCTATATACTTTATCAACTACTACAATAGTAGGGAGCCTCATGTGAGGAGTTCATTATGTAAGCCGTCGAGATGAGTTGTGGATTTACGAATTAAAGTGTCCTGGCTCCTCGAACGCTTACTAACATGACTTCTGAATTATGTCGGCCCGAACGGTAGTAAACGATATATCCAAACATACATGTTTCATGAATCTTTTCTTTCAAAGACTTACATTATACATCATACCACATCATGGACTAGATGCAAGATATATATATTGGCATGTTTATGTTTCCTTAGACATTATTCCAAACCTAAGTTACAACAATTATTCTAGGTTGCTCGTAGAAGTTCTTACGGCATATCCATCATTCTCATTATACATCATCCAACTTAAGGTGAGTTCATAGCCCCACTTTCCATTACTTAATTGTTTTACAAACCCTTGGGGGGAATACATGCTATTTTTAACCGAGCACAATGTTTTTAAATTGTATGCTGCCTGATTGTTTTATTATCACTAATACCAGCCTTGCTAAACCGAGATCCTTTATTATGAACCATTTAATCACTAGCAATAGTGAGCGCGAATATTGTGAATAGGCCTATTGGGATTGACGAATCCTATTTGTATTGACTAAGTTCAAACAAATGCACTAATATTTGAGATTTAGGTATGTTAGCAAAGTACCTACCGGGATAAATCTGCCGATCGATATTGGTACACGTTAACGTTATGGTGTCATAAGCTTAGTGTATAATACATTTTATGGGCGTATAATAACGTAGCCTGCTTGTTTTGTTTTCCAAACATTGGTGTGAGTCTACAGCTCACACTACCAACATATTGTGTTCAAACATTTAACAAACTCTATGAATATCACTCAACCTTTGTGTTGACCTCTCAAGCATGTATTTCAGGTTCATGACGATCAAGGATGGCACGGAATGGCACGGATACTCAAGAGGGCTATAAATTTTATTATCATTCAAAACTCATTTAATGTAAATTGTAAACATGGAACCATTTGAGACCTCATTTTGTAGTCTCTGATATTTATATAATTTGAATGATAAACCTTTTAAAACGACTCAATTGGAGTTTGTTTTCTATTATTGTGACTATTGTGCCGTCGAGTAACACCCAGTTCAAATTCCGCTGCATCCATGAATTGGGGGTGTTACAGATTGGGAAAGTGAAAATTTTTGTGCTTATAGTATCTCAGCTAATCTATAAAATCCCATGGTCAGTTTAATTTTGTGATTTTTTTTGTGGCTTGTGCACAAGCTCAAAGTGAGCTGCAGGGGAAGCACCTCCCCTGTGCACTGAATTCAGTTCTACTCACCCAACTTAAGTAGACCCCACAGGGCTAGCCAGTGGGCCTCAGACCCTGCTTTTTGGATTGTTAGAAATCTAACAAGCCAGGCTTCTTAGCTCTGTGCTTATTTTGTGAATCAGACCCCAATTGATAGGGCTGCAAGTGCCCTCAAGTTGACCCCCTTTTCTGACTTAAGCTGAGGAATCTGCTTTTGTACCAACATACCAACCCCCCTCCTGATCTCATTTGTGGTACCCAGAGGGTGAGACCTAGTTTTTTAGAAAGCCAATAAGCTCAGCTTATTGGCTTATCTCTTTGTTTGGACTTCCAGAGTCCCTAATGGACCCCACAAGGTCTCAAAAGTGACCCTTTGAACCTGTGTTGGATTGTTTGGTGTTTAGATTGCTTATTGCTATTTTAGTGCTTATTACTTGTCCTTATTGTCTTAATTTGGGTTGATTTAAGTTTTTATCAATCTGTTTGTGGTTTATTTGTGTTCATTACATCATTTGGTAGCTTTTCAATTCAATCAAAGTCCTAATAAGCTTAAAAAGCTCAACTGTCTTCATAATAAGCTCATCAAATTGCTTATTTTTGAGTTCCAAGCAAAGTACCTTCACAAAAGTTGCTTAAAACATTCAATAAGCAAGTTTGAAACAGAAAAGTCCAAAAAAGCCAACTTTAATAGAAGTGATAGCTTCTATTTAAGCCAATGCGCTTATTACCTCATCTTATTTATAAGCTATTCTCAATTTTATATTTTTCCTAGGCTTCTGGTATATAAAAATAATTTTTGTAATTTTCTCAGATTTTTCTTGCATCATTTAGTATTTTTCTTAATTAGTAATTATTAAATAGTTAATAATTAATATTAATTAATTAGAAAATCAGAAAAATATAAATTGAATTTTAAAATTAGTTTTTAGTTATTTTTAATTTTTCCAAATTTTATTTTCAATTTTCTAGTGTAATTTCCTAATTAATTAGAATTTAGGTTAATTTAAATAATTAAAAAGTAATTAATAAATAGTTAATAATTAGTAGTAATTAATTTAAAAGTCTTAAAAATATATTTCCAGTTCTAAAATTAGTTTTATAGTATTTTAGATTTTTCTAAGTTTAAATTTTATTTTTCTAGGTTAATTTCATAATTATTTGTATTTTAGGTTAATTTAATTAATTAAAATTAAATAGGAAATTAGTATTTAATTAATAATGATTATAAAAATAGTGTAAAAATTAATTTTAATTTTCCAAAAATTTTCTTTAATTATTAGGTTTGTAAAAATATCATTTTTATACAAGTTGCGTTCTTAGATCACCTCACTCACTTTTATTTTACATACGTTTGTTCCCGTTTTCAGCAAACGTACGGTTTTTAGGTTTTAGTTAACTTCATCTTAATCTAAATTCCAGTAATTAATCACGTAGCTTTCCTAAGCTATTTCTGTTCATAATTTCCAAATAATTCTCATTACCACCCTTTTCTGTGAATAATCACCCGATCACAAAGACGCTCAGATACAATTCACACCTCGTCGGGATATAACGACCTGGTGATTTCCTGTATTACCCAGAGATTGACTCTAGGCTATTTGACTTTGTTAACCATTCCTTGGTCAATATAAGTTGACTATTTAGGGCAAATCATCCCCCTTATGCAAATCCCTATTTATCATTCCCTTGTCACCATTTAGGATATAAACACCATCACCCAATTCTCCCTTTACTAGAGTATCTTAGGTCATCCTGAAACCTATTGTAGCCCTAGAGATTAAGTTAGTTACTACAAAATCCAACAAGTTGGATACTTGTTATAGCCTATCTTAGATTCCGTCCTATTCCACAAGGTAATACTAAAGGATATGTATTACCTACGACCCTTAGGTATCTATGCTAGATAGTTTCAATACCGTAAACCTTAGAGAAAGCTCCCATAGGAATACTAGCTTTTTAACTTTAAGAATTTTAAGGATAAACCTAGGATATCACCCTTAGATACTTAGTAAGCGCTAATAAAGTGGGTTCCCTATTTCTCCTTTTCCACTAAAACCTTCCTTTATACACCCGGAAATTTGCCTAAAAATCCTTATCCTTTTCGGTCTCCATGTCAAAATCCAAAGACGAGACATGTGGCTTAAATAGGGACACTTGTTAAAGTTTGAGTATGACAAGTTATTTATGACCTCATGTAGTTGTGATTTAATCTCTCGTTGTTTCATGACATCATATGTCGTGTATAACAACTTCTCTCTAAACTATTCTTTCCCCAAATCTAATTCTCACTTCTCCTAAACCTCTTAATTGCCCCAGTTAGAGAACCTTTCCCTAACTGTTCCTATATGCAAGTATATAACGGTTATATACAAGCATACTCCTATTCTTCCCTCTTCACTTCCCACTCATTACTATGATTTATGAAGTAGTTTCCCCTCTTAGTAAAACCCGTACTACACTCTCTAGGTTTCCCTATATTCGAGTTTATAAATAGTTTTTTATGGGACACCCTTAGGAAAAACATAAGAATATATAGTGGATACCTTGAATCACCTAGATATGACATCCCTGAGAAATTAACGAGGAAATAGAAAATAATATTAGGAATCTTCGAGGTTTTATAGGACATTAGAGTTAGGAGCCTTTTAGATGCAATCTAGGAAATTTTAGAATAACAAAGGATTAGACTAGTGAACTACCGACCTAGAATTTTAAGCTTTTAGTACTTAGTCTAGTTGCAGGATATGGGTATTAGTCAAGTTTTCACCCTATAAGTTAAATGAATAAACCATTTTGTGGTTATAGTTTGCCTATACCTAGTTTCTTAGGTTGCCTATCCCGTATTAAAATTTCCCACCATACCTTTGAGAATTTAGGAAATTACTAGGAATATTACATCATTAGGTTATCCCGAGCCTACCCTATGTTTTATAAACCCAGACCTAGAACTCGAGGTTACTAGTTATAACTTGGAAATGACTTCACCTAGGAACACTAAAACTTATGACGATGTTCCATCATCAATCACTAGTTAGACTAATTATACCACCCCTAGAGTTTGAGTCTATCTATAGGAAACTAGATAATCTACTATAGATCATACCGAGACCTTTAGGTTGGGAAACAAACTTCTGAGGAGTCTAGTAAATCTTATCCCTATTAGTAACTCCATCCTCCTAAGTTTTAGGTAATCATATTCTTACTCCTCAGTCATTTTTCACTCTTCTCACTCCTTCACTATTTTTCCCTCTTCCAAAAATTTATTATTTCCCTCTTACTTTTCACTCTCGCATCATTTTCCACTCCTCCATAAATTCATACTTCTCTACTCTTCTATTCTTTCCCATTCTTCCATTACTTCCTACCCTTTTCTTACTTCTTTCTCTTCCATCTAAACCTACCCTTCCATCCTTACCCTACTTTCCCGTTTAAACCTACTGTCCTGTCCTTTGTTACTCTTCCGTTCCTTCCTATTCCTCCGATACTCCGTTCTCTACCATCATACAATGTTCTAAGTGTTAAAACTTGTATTCTCAAATCTTCCATCACTCTGCAAGTTTCTATTAGTTAGAAACTTGTAAAAATATCTAAGCCGGAGATTTCATAATCCTCATTATGACCGACTTATGATATTATCCTTTTAATCCCCTGTTATCCTGCAAAGCCATGACTCAGGGTGCTATCCGGCAACTAGTTGTTGACAGTAGTACTGCAAAACTAGAAACCCGAGTTACTAACATGGCTAATGCCGATAACCTACGTCAAGCCATTGGCCCGTAACCCACAGGTTCCCACGATCTCTAAATCTTTCCTCAAGACATTGTAAGCCTCACAATGTTTTTCTCAACTTCATGGGTCTATCCCATAAAGTTTCCAAAATTTTAAGTCAAAACACTCGTTCACCCTCTCAGAACATTCCCGTACCACACCTCCTTAAGTGTGGTTATCACTCTCTTCATTTTTTGCCAATATTACTTAAGGATGATTTATAATTATCTTATTGAAATGAATCAAGGCGCTCATTCATTTTGATAAGAAATTTATAAATCAGCAGACCATGAATTTATAAACTCTTACATACAAGAATTGGGATGCCTCTGATTGTAAGTAATGGGATATAAATAAATGAGTCTGAGTATTTGGCACGTGTACAAACACTTCCTAATCTGTTTGTACGAAACAATTCCTTTCCTCTGTTAATATCATCCTTTCCTCCGAATCATAACTCGTTCTCCTATCCCTACCTCTACTCTTACTAAATCTCGGGACGAGATTTTCTCTTAGGGGGTACGACTGTAAAAACCCATAAAATTTCATCAATATCATTTCCACCACAAGGTAATTTCACAGGTAAATTTTTACTTTTCAATACATGCATGACTCTTTAGACCTGCTCACGTATCCACCTATGCCCAACACCACTATGTTTACCTCCTACAAACATCCCGGTATGTCAAGTCTAGGTTCTAAACATCATTACACTAAGTAAACTATCACTCTAGTACACTATACTAAACAGAAAACCCTAATTGCACCTATGTGTTTCAGGTTAGCTTAAAAATCCTAATTGCTTATCTGAACTAGCTTGAAAGTTTTCAAGGCTTAGGTATGAGTTACATTAGAAAATTTAGGATATATTAGACTTCCTAGATCATAGTACAACCCCCTAGAACCTAGGTACAAGTCCCTTTAGCACAAAACCCTAACTAGGTCATAACTTCCCGGAATTCGGTCTAAACTATCCCAAAACTTCACTATAAGATACCACCACTTAGTATAAGCCTCCTAGGACTTAATGTTAGTCACTAAGAACTCATAGGACCCTAATCTAGGCACTAAACCCAAGGCTAGACCCAAATCCCTCACTAGACAAAACTAGGCTAAAACTAAACCTAACACCTAAACCAAGCTACTATAGTACCTCAAACCACCCAAGCACGCATCCTAGCACCTTAGTCATACCAATTAGTCACCCTAGCACCTCCCAAGCTAGCAAAAATGGAGGTGCATCACCACCTTGTCACCTCCTTGTTTCCGCGGCTTAATCACCACCATAAACACCCTATAACCGCCATTCCAACCCCCTAGCTGGTATATAGCTGCTCCTAGTCACCATATAGGTTCACCACATCGACCCCTAGCTGCCATGAGTTGACCTCCGCCCTCCTTGACACCTAACGACCCATTTTGGCACCTATACACCTTGTTACCCTATAAATAGCAGCCCTCCCACATTCCTTTCACTTCATACCTCTCCTCTCTTCTATATCCCTCATATTCTATAGTAATAAGTCCCTAATACCAGTAGGAGTAGAGTACAATAGCCCTAGTACTAGTCTAGTTGTAGTTTTGGCCTAGAAAACCCTAATCTTCACGTTACACCTCATACGACCTAGGTAAGCCTTATTTCATGTTCTAATAGCCTTAGTACTGATATTGGACTCCTAGGATATGCCTTAAAACATTTAGATAAGCCTTGATCATTTTCATTTAAAAGTTTTCATTTTAAAACCCTAATTATAGGTAAATACATGTTTATGTGCTAAATTGCCTTATTATCCAATTTAGAAGACTTAGTTAAGTATATATATTAGCTTAACATAAGCTAGGAAACTTAGTTGTTTCATAAAAATATAATTTACTTAAATTTAGGACTAGTTTTGGAATAGTTTTCATGCATAGGGGTATATAATGTAACTTTCTGAAAATATAAAGTTTAGGGAATGTTTTTAACATTTCTTAGAAGTTATAAATATAAGGACACTTTTTTGTAAAGTTCTATAGCCTTAGGATAGAAAGTAAAATAAGGTATAAACTTAAAAGGACTAGTTTTGCAAATATTGTTAAGTTAAGGGTATAAAATGTAAATATTGAAAGTTAGTGTAGTTTAATGACCATTTCTGCCATTTCTTTCAAATATATTAGTATAGGGACTAATTGCGTAAAAGATAGCAAGTTGATATGCTTAAATGTTATAAGTTTATAAGTTTAGGGTAGAGAGTGTAAATATATAAACTTGAAGGGTTTAAATGGAATATTTTCATATAAAATATAAAACCCTATTTTGAGTTAGAAATATAACACAATACTAGGGAGCTTCATGTGAGGAGTACCATGTGGATATTTCGTTTTAACGAGTTTGCTGGGTTTACGAATTAAAGTGCCCTGACTCCTCAAACGATTATGGCATGTACTTCTGAATTATGATTGCCTGAACGGTGTTATGCAATAACTAAAACTTAATAACAACATAACTCAATAATAGGGAGCTTCGTGTAAGTAGTATTAACTTCTGAATTATGATGGCCCGAACGGTATTATGTTGATAACATAATACAATAGTATGGAGCTTCATGTGATGAGTCATATACTTCTAAATTATGATGGCCCAAATGGTGTTATGTTATATCTAGAAACCTTAAGAGTGATTACTTAAAAACCTAGACTAAGACTTGACATACATACACACACACACCAAACCCTACTCCCAGGATACGTGAGTCAGCAGTCTAATCCCTGAGTCACTTTTCACATCAATCACCTCATCCTTAAGCCCAGGTGAGTTCATAGCCTCACTCTTTTAAATACATTACAAACCCTGTGAGGGGGATACATGCCGTTGACATAAATAATGCCTAAAAACATTATTAACATGTTATCAATATCTCTATGTTTTAATTATCACAAAATATAAACTCATAGAACTAAAACTTGTGACATAAACAAGTATTTAGTGATTAATATTTCTCTTTATATCCAAATCACTTAAGGTATAAATAAACAAAGTGTTTAGTGCAATTTATGATCAAAGGGGTATTTAATTAACTAATACAAAGTTTATTTAATTATATAAACATATTATATATTTTTGAAAAACACTTTTGGTAATAAAGAAAAATGTTTTATTCATACTAAATATATGAATTCAAATTTTTAACCAAAATCAGTTAGTTTTTCTCCAAATAAACTTTCCCCACTAAAAGACAAAGAATCTGGCCATTTCAGCTGGGCGGCCCCCTTAATTATAAAGGGCGGTCCCCTTAATTTTAAGGGGGCCGACCATGAATTAAGGGGATCGGCCACGTTTGTCACACCCCCAAAATCGGGTCCAGCGGAAACATACGTGTAGCTGGGGTGTAACTCAATTGGTATTACAACACAAGTTCAAAAATGGTTTTCACTTCAATCATTTAGAATAAAATAGTTAAGTCAAAAATGTTGTATTTACATTGTTAAAAGTAGTGCGGAAGTAGGCCCTTAAAATAGTTTAAAACGGTCCCCATATAAATAATCAGAGTCTTCTATGACCATGCCATGCCCTACCAAAACCTCCAGTAGCGTGCCATAAGTTAAAACCTGAAAATACATGCTAAAGTGTCAACACGAGGTTGGTGAGTTCATAGAGTTTGTTTAACAAATAAAGTTTATGCATATGTATGAAGGTTTCCCAGCAAAGGCATCGTAAATCCACTCAGTTACAAGTCCCGCCATAAGAGCCTTGTAACCTGTGTGTTTACAACCCACTGCTACAACATATAGTATGAGTAAAACATATATAAGTTTATCACAACAGTTAAGCAATTAGTCGTGAGTCTACACTTCATCTCCGAAGACCTCACGTTTGTATGTATATTTCCATGGTTGTGCCCAGCAACTTAATCTGGGGCCAGTGGAAATATATAAGTCTCCATGGTTGTGCCCAGCAACTTAATCTGGGGCCATTGGAAGTATATAAGTCTCCATGGTTGTGCCCAGCAACTTAATCTGGGGCCATTGGAAGTCTCAGTAGCTCAAGAATACACATCACAGTTTAGTATAACACAGTTAAGTATATCACAATCACGTATGTATGAAATCAAGTATAAAACAATTAAGTATAAAACAATCAAGAATAAATGTTTTGAGTGTCAAGAAGGTACGTTTTGAGTATTAAGAAAGTATGTTTTTAGTTGAGCATGTATCTCCCCCAAAGAGTTAAAACAAGTATAAAGAGTAAAAGTGGGGCTATGACTCACCTGGTACGATAGTTACGAAGACAAAGGTGGTTATGATGGAAATAAGGCTCGATCTCTAACCGCAACCTAATATGAATGATAGTGATCTACTTAGATCATGAAAGGATGTAATGAATGCACATGCACATGATACCTATACCACTCGTAACTTGGAAATAATTGTTATAGTCAAAGTAAAGTATTTTCCATACTTAGGAAAAATAAGTCCAACTAGGCTTATAAAAACTTGTCGTAATATATCGTATATAAAAACGTTAGCGTTATATTCCTCGTTTTGAAAACCTTAATATATCGTCTAGTAGTCGCATAAATAAACCTTGGGTCTTATGTATTTCATTAGTTAAAAATAAACTACTTGAATAAGAAATCTAGAAAATATATTATTTAGTACTTCGTTATATTATTTTCTAGGAGTGACTATATATATATATATAGTTTTGACGATTTTAAAACATGTATAACTTGGTCGTTTTAAGCTCATTTTACTCGTTCTTTATATCCACGGATTCGTTTTAGTATATACTAATATATTTTTGATAGTTCGGCACCTCTAGGTTACGTCTAACGCCTCTATTTGTCCAACGAAAAATGTCAAACAGCATGCAGTTTTCAGAAAATATAGTTTTCGTCGTTAAACTCGTTTTTAGCGTATCTCCTTCGTTATTAACTCGTTTTCATCCCCGTTTTCGGCCATAGTTCCGTCTCGGAATGTATTTTCTAAATATTTGGTCAAAAGTTACCCCAAACCCACTGAGTTTGCCACGTTTTCATTTTAAGGACAGTAGGTTTGTATATATGTTTAAAATCCATTTCTAATGTTCCAAACTAGTTTCTAATCCAACCAAACCACTTTCAATCACCACAAATCTAGTCTAATCTTACCATACACCTTCTTAGGGTGTCATGGGTTCCTAAACATCATAAATCAAGTGGATCTAACAAGGATCTAACAATAATCTATTTCTAGAGTTCAAAAGTTAGATATATATATAAATGAGTGGTATAACTAACATATGCATGTAGATCTTGAATAAACAACATGAAACTAGAAAAATGAAAGTATGGAAAGATCAACAAGTGATCTTGAAGCTTACTTGATGATTGGATGAGTTTTGAAGATGATGATGTAAAGAAAACTAGAGTTTTACCACAAAACCCTAACAAGGATGGAAAATAGAGCTTGATTGTGACTTGATCTTCAAAAATCCATAGTTTCTTCTTGTTGGTTGTTCTTGGCCGATTGGATGAGCAAGAGAGAAGAGAGAAAAGTTTACTTGCATTTTGATTTGATAGAAATGAGAAGAAAAGTGAATTGTTGATATATATATATATATATTATAAGAAAATTTATATAAGTAAATAAATTGTGAAATAATGGAGGACAAGATCCACCATTTAAGGAAATCAAAGGAGGTGGATGGGTTGTGTAAGATTTTGGTGGACTTTAGGTAGTTTTGTGTAGATATTATTAGTTTTAGGTGATACTGGGTACCGAGTTAACTAAAAATAAATGTTAAAGAGGTGAAATAAAATATAATGAAGTTGTAAAAATTGTAAAATAATATTCCTGGTGAGAATCGGAAGTTAAATTAATAATCGGGTTGAAATATCGCAAACCGACGGAGTTATAAGCTCCGACCGTAAAATGTAGCAATTGATTTGAAAACACCGGGTAAATTAATAATATAATTTTTATATTATTATTATGAGTATAAAAATGTGTTAGGACCATAGTTGGGATTGTCGGATCAATTATTCAAAATAATAGTTTATAGAATAACGTTTATTAGGTAGATAATCGTACGTTTACAGAAATGACGCAACTCACGCATAAATGACAAATTTTCTCCGGAGGTGAATAGTGTTTTATGAATAGTAAAATTTTAAAAAGCTTCTCAGAATATCAAACTGACCTCAAAAATGATGAATAGTAAAATGATGAATAGTGATCGATGAATAGTAACCAATGAATAGTAAATGTTGAAAGTTCGGGAAAAGACCAGAATTTACGGTGACAGTCTCTACCCCATAAGGGAACTTCGTCCCGAAGTTCAGTTAACGTTGGTCTCCGAAGTGTTATATAGGTGAAGATTCATGAGATGAAATGACTAGTTGACGTGTTTCTAGGCGGCGGTTCACGAGGTGATGAAAAGTATAAGCGTTCTGACAACGAGGGTATACACACACATAATGAAACATATGGAAATTGAGTTGAGGATTCAATCCAGACAGAATTTTATTATAACCATTCTCAGTGTTGCAAAATTCATTTCTGAGTCGGATATAGGTAGTCAGCCTATGTCCCACTATCCCGGGTTGAATATAGGTGACTAGTCTATATTCCACCGAGGTTCCATGAATTTTGAAATACTCAGCTCAGTTATACTAAGACTATGTCCTTCAGAAATACCAAGACGTTCAGAAAGACTAAGGCAGGTGACCAAACTCGAGGTCAAATGATGAAACTATGCAAGGAGAAACATAACAAGGTGACATATATGATACGTGAACATGCTTATATAAATGGCAATGATAGAAATCAACTAGAATAAGTGAGTATAATATACAAGATAATGAGACACAAATCTCATCACCTAAGTCAGCAACAAACCACAAGTGAGGCATCATCTTGGCAGGCAGGCACGTGACGGTCATAGGGTTAAGTTTTTCGTAAAAGTAGCTATAGTCTAGGTTTTAAAAACACTTAGTTCGCTATAGCCAAAGCTCTGATACCAATCTGTCACACCCCCAAAATCGGGTCCAGCGGAAACATACGTGTAGCTGGGGTGTAACTCAATTGGTATTACAACACAAGTTCAAAAATGGTTTTCACTTCAATAATTTAGAATAAAATAGTTAAGTCAAAAATGTTGTATTTACATTGTTAAAAGTAGTGCGGAAGTAGGCCCTTAAAATAGTTTAAAACGGTCCCCATATAAATAATCAGAGTCTTCTATGACCATGTCATGCCCTACCAAAACCTCCAGTAGCGTGCCATAAGTTAAAACTTGAAAATACATGCTAAAGTGTCAACACGAGGTTGGTGAGTTCATAGAGTTTGTTTAACAAATAAAGTTTATGCATATGTATGAAGGTTTCCCAGCAAAGGCATCGTAAATCCACTCAGTTACAAGTCCCGCCATAAGAGCCTTGTAACCTGTGTGTTTACAACCCACTGCTACAATATATAGTATGAGTAAAACATATATAAGTTTATCACAACAGTTAAGCAATTAGTCGTGAGTCTACACTTCATCTCCGAAGACCTCACGTTTGTATGTATATTTCCATGGTTGTGCCCAGCAACTTAATCTGGGGCCAGTGGAAATATATAAGTCTCCATGGTTGTGCCCAGCAACTTAATCTGGGGCCATTGGAAGTATATAAGTCTCCATGGTTGTGCCCAGTAACTTAATCTGGGGCCATTGGAAGTCTCAGTAGCTCAAGAATACACATCACAGTTTAGTATAACACAGTTAAGTATATCACAATCACGTATGTATGAAATCAAGTATAAAACAATTAATTATAAAACAATCAAGAATAAATGTTTTGAGTGTCAAGAAGGTACGTTTTGAGTATTAAGAAAGTATGTTTTTAGTTGAGCATGTATCTCCCCCAAAGAGTTAAAACAAGTATAAAGAGTAAAAGTGGGGCTATGACTCACCTGGTACGATAGTTACGAAGACAAAGGTGGTTATGATGGAAATAAGGCTCGATCTCTAACCGCAACCTAATATGAATGATAGTGATCTACTTAGATCATGAAAGGATGTAATGAATGCACATGCACATGATACCTATACCACTCGTAACTTGGAAATAATTGTTATAGTCAAAGTAAAGTATTTTCCATACTTAGGAAAAATAAGTCCAACTAGGCTTATAAAAACTTGTCGTAATATATCGTATATAAAAACGTTAGCGTTATATTCCTCGTTTTGAAAACCTTAATATATCGTCTAGTAGTCGCATAAATAAACCTTGGGTCTTATGTATTTCATTAGTTAAAAATAAACTACTTGAATAAGAAATCTAGAAAATATATTATTTAGTACTTAGTTATATTATTTTCTAGGAGTGACTATATATATATATATATAGTTTTGACGATTTTAAAACATGTATAACTTGGTCGTTTTAAGCTCATTTTACTCGTTCTTTATATCCACGGATTCGTTTTAGTATATACTAATATATTTTTGATAGTTCGGCACCTCTAGGTTACGTCTAACGCCTCTATTTGTCCAACGAAAAATGTCAAATAGCATGCAGTTTTCAGAAAATATAGTTTTCGTCGTTAAACTCGTTTTTAGCGTATCTCCTTCGTTATTAACTCGTTTTCATCCCCGTTTTCGGCCATAGTTCCGTCTCGGAATGTATTTTCTAAATATTTTGTCAAAAGTTACCCCAAACCCACTGAGTTTGCCACATTTTCATTTTAAGGACAGTAGGTTTGTATATATGTTTAAAATCCATTTCTAATGTTCCAAACTAGTTTCTAATCCAACCAAACCACTTTCAATCACCACAAATCTAGTCTAATCTTACCATACACCTTCTTAGGGTGTCATGGGTTCCTAAACATCATAAATCAAGTGGATCTAACAAGGATCTAACAATAATCTATTTCTAGAGTTCAAAAGTTAGATATATATATAAATGAGTGGTATAACTAACATATGCATGTAGATCTTGAATAAAAAACATGAAACTAGAAAAATGAAAGTATGGAAAGATCAACAAGTGATCTTGAAGCTTACTTGATGATTGGATGAGTTTTGAAGATGATGATGTAAAGAAAACTAGAGTTTTACTACAAAACCCTAACAAGGATGGAAAATAGAGCTTGATTGTGACTTGATCTTCAAAAATCCATGGTTTCTTCTTGTTGGTTGTTCTTGGCCGATTGGATGAGCAAGAGAGAAGAGAGAAAAGTTTACTTGCATTTTGATTTGATAGAAATGAGAAGAAAAGTGAATTGTTGATATATATATATATATTATAAGAAAATTTATATAAGTAAATAAATTGTGAAATAATGGAGGACAAGATCCACCATTTAAGGAAATCAAAGGAGGTGGATGGGTTGTGTAAGATTTTGGTGGACTTTAGGTAGTTTTGTGTAGATATTATTAGTTTTAGGTGATACCGGTTACCGAGTTAACTAAAAATAAATGTTAAAGAGGTGAAATAAAATATAATGAAGTTGTAAAAATTGTAAAATAATATTCCTGGTGAGAATCGGAAGTTAAATTAATAATCGGGTTGAAATATCGCAAACCGACGGAGTTATAAGCTCCGACCGTAAAATGTAGCAATTGATTTGAAAACACCGGGTAAATTAATAATATAATTTTTATATTATTATTATGAGTATAAAAATGTGTTAGGACCATAGTTGGGATTGTCGGATCAATTATTCAAAATAATAGTTTATAGAATAACGTTTATTAGGTAGATAATCGTACGTTTACAGAAATGACGCAACTCACGCATAAATGACAAATTTTCTCCAGAGGTGAATAGTGTTTTATGAATAGTAAAATTTTAAAACGCTTCTCAGAATATCAAACTGACCTCAAAAATGATGAATAGTAAAATGATGAATAGTGATCGATGAATAGTAACCAATGAATAGTAAATGTTGAAAGTTCGGGAAAAGACCAGAATTTACGAGTTGTGACAACGTTCCTCTGTCAGATTCTGTTGCCTATAAATACCACCTCAAACCTGGATTTTTTCCTCACCTTTTGCACTACAGAATTCTCTGTTCTAGATCTCCATTTCCAATCTATAAATCCTTTGATCATACATTCTTAAATCTTTGTTTCAAAGTGATCCAAACATCATCCCATCAAGTGCAAGAGAAGAATACTTCTATCCCTCAAGACAAGAAGTATTACAACTTGTTGTGATCTCCACATCTAAGTTGTTAGTGACTCAACATTGTTATTATTTCATTGTGTGATTAGTTGTGAATATTAGTTAGAAGGTAGTGTAGTTTGATATATATAGTGTGATTGGTTAGAAGAATAGTTGTGAAGAAGATAAGTTAGGAAGAAGATTGGTGTGTAGAAGAATAGGTGTGAAGAAGATTGGTGTGTAGAAGATTGGTGTGAAGAAGTGGTGTGATTAAGTAGTGAATAGGTGTGAACTAGTTGTGATCAAGGTGTGAAGATATTGTGGTGTGTAAATTGGTGTGTAAGGTTTTCTCCGCCATAAGGGAGCTTGTTGATATAGTGAAGAAAACTCTCGAGTTAGGTGCGCGGGGAGTGGAGTAGGGCAAGGAAGGTGACCTTGTAGCCGAACCACTATAAATCGCTTGTCTCTCGGTTCGATCTTTCCAACTCTTATCTATTTATTTACTTACATTATTATTGCTTTATAATACATACTTTGGGTTGTTCATATTGTGCATGACTTGATTTCATATAGCAACGAATCTATATTTTATAAAACAAAGAAACTTTAAGAAAATTTTTTATAACAATTTAAAAACGACGTAAAACTATTCAACCCCCCTTCTAGTTTTCCTCAATTGGTATCAGGAGCCACGTCCAACAAGATCTTTAAAATATATTGTATTTTAAAACTTGTAACGATCTATGGATTTTTATATTGGAAAACTAGATTCGAAACGTATGTGAAATCAAAATATCTTGATCTTTGTCATATTATTACCTTTGGTGATTTTCCCCCTATTCAATATAATGATGAAACTAAAATGAATGAAATTGTATCTTTTGAAAAACAAAATGATGATTTGAAAAAGAAATTAGCAAAAAATAATGAGGCTAAAATGGTAATTTATAATGCGTTACCACGCAAAGAATATGAAAGAATTTTTATGTGTAAAACCGCCAAAGAAATTTGGGATTATTTACTAATTACTCACCAAGGTAATAGCCAAGTCAAAGATAATAAAATAGATCTTCTTGTACAACAATATGAACAATTTACGATTCCGGAAGAGGAATCAATTAATAATGCTTTTGCTAAGTTTAACACTATCATCACAAGTTTAAAAGCACTTGATGAGACATTTTCTAGTAAAAATTGTGTTAGGAAATTTCTTAGGGCGTTGCATCCAAAATGGCAAGCTAAGGTCACGGCAATCGAAGAATCAAAGAACTTGATGACCTTATCACTAGATGAACTAATTGGCAACTTGAAGGTTCATGAAGAAATCATAAAAAGAGATTCAGAAATGGTCAAAGTAATGAAAGAACAAACCAAATCCATTGCTCTAAAAGCCAAAAAGGAACCTAGTGATTATGATGATGATTCAAGTGACGAAAGTGAAGACGAAGAATATGCAATGGCCGTAAGAGAATTCAAGAAGTTCTTCAAGAAACGAGGAAGATTCACTAGAACATCACGAGACGAAAGAAAAGCATTCCAAAGGAATAGAAGTGACAAATACGGGAAAATAAAGTGCTTTAGATGTGGAAGTCAAAATCATCTCATTGGCGAATGTCTAAAGCCACCGGGTTATGAAAGTCAAGGTGCTTTTGTTAGTGGAACATGGAGTGATAGTGACAAAGAAGAAGTTGAAAAGCCAAAAGACGAAAAGTGTTTTATGACAAAAGAAACCGACGAAATATGTTTAGGAATTGACTTGGAACCTGACGAATGGATCAAAGATAGCGGATGTTCAAGGCACATGACGGGGAATCGTAATCTATTCTCTACATACAAGGCATACAATGGAGGTAACGTTATTTTCGGTAGTGACTTACGTGGAAAAATTATTGGCAAAGGTACGATCTCTCAAGACTCACTTACTATTGAAAATGTAGAGCATGTAGATAAATTAACATATAACTTGCTTAGTGTAGGACAAATATGTGATAATAAATGTAGAGTCACATTTACCGAAGATGATAGCGAAATAGTTAAGAATGGAAAAATTATAGGTAGAGGGATTAGAAAAGGTGGCATATATGTTATGAAACTAGGAAACAAACCTGAGGATAGGATATGCCTAACGACCCTAGATGAAAACTCTACACTATGGCATAGGAGATTAGGACATGCTAACATGCAACAAATACAATCTTTGGCCTCTAAGGAATTAGTTAGAAATTTGCCTAATCTAAAATATGACAAGCATTTTTGTGATGCATGTAAAATTGGAAAACAAGCTCATGCTAGTCACAAAGCCAAGAATATAGTATCAACTACTAGGTGCCTAGAATTATTACATATGGATCTTTTTGATCCATCCGCTGTGCGGAGCTATGGAGGAAACAAATATACCTTAGTAATAGTAGATGACTACTCACGATACACGTGGACTAGTTTTTTAAGTGACAAAACCCAAGCCTTTGAAAAATTCGAAATATTTAGTAAAATGATTCAAAATAAATTAGGATGCTCAATAGTTGCCATTAGGACGAACCATGGTAGGGAATTTGATAACGAAGTACAATTCGGAAAATATTGCGAGTTAAATGGAATATCTCACAATTTCTCCGCTCCTCGTACTCCTCAATCAAATGGCGTAGTAGAAAGAAAAAATAGGTCACTACAAGAAATGAGTAGAACTATGTTAAATGAACAATCCATCCCACAAAAATTTTAGTGTCACGCCGTAGATACATCAACTTATATTTTAAATAGGGTATCAATTAGAAGAATTCTAGGAAAAACTCCTTATGAGTTATTAAGAGGTAGAAAACCAAACTTAAGCTACTTTAAGGTAATTGGAAGTAAATGCTATATTTTAAACACTAAGGACTATCTCACTAAGTTTGATCCAAAATCATATGAAGGAATATTTTTAGGATACTCACAAAATAGCAAAGCATATATAATACTTAATAAACACTCCATGAAAGTAGAGGAATCACTAAATGTAACATTTGATGAAACACCACCACCTCCTAAAACATTACCTTTAGAAGATGATGATTTAGTCGAAGATGAAGCTATTGAGGTTAGTAAAACAAAACCCATAGGAAATGATAATGAAGACATTAACTTAGAAAATAGCGAAACTGTTAATATTAAAGAATCTAGATCACATCCATTAGATAATATAATAGGACATCTTAACCAAAGAACCCTTAGGTCACAAGCCCAAGATAAAAACAATTTCTTTTGTTTCCGCTCAGCAATAGAACCTAAGAATATTAGCGAGGCCTTAAAGGATGAAAGTTGGGTTATAGCTATGCAAGAAGAATTAAATCAATTTAAGGCAAATGATGTTTGGGAATTAGTCCCAAATCTAAAGGATATGACCATCATAGGAACCAAATGGGTATATAGGAATAAGTTAGACGAGAATGGAATAGTTACTAGGAATAAAGCTAGGTTAGTTGCCCAAGGTTATAATCAACAAGAAGGAATTGATTATGACGAAACTTATGCCCCCGTAGCTAGACTAGAATCGATTAGGATATTACTTGCCTATGCTTGCGCCCTAGATTTTAAGTTATTCCAAATGGATGTGAAAAGTGCATTCCTTAACGGTTTTATCAATGAGGAGGTATATGTGGCACAACCTCCAGGATTCATTAACTTCGCAAAACCTGATTATGTTTATAAGTTAAAGAAAGCTTTGTATGGACTCAAACAAGCTCCCAAAGTTTGGTATGATCGATTAAAAGCTTTTCTTATTAAACATGATTATTCCATGGGAATGGTAGATAACACTCTTTTCACTAAAAGGAAAGACCCAAATCTCATCATTGTCCAAATATATGTTGATGACATTATATTTGGATCGACTTGTCAAGACATGTGTGATGAATTTGCCAAAATCATGCATGATGAGTTTGAGATGAGTATGATGGGTGAACTTAACTTCTTCCTAGGATTACAAATAAAACAATTAGAAGATGAAATATTTTTTAACCAATCTAAGTACATTAAGGAAATGCTTAAGAAGTTTGGCCTAGAAGACTCAAAACCCATGAAAACTCCCATGTCTACGGAGGTAAAGCTCACAAAGTATGATGAAGGTGAGTCCGTAGATAACACCAAGTATAGAGGAATGATAGGTAGTTTACTATACTTGACGGCAAGTAGACCCGATATCATGTTTAGTGTCTGCCTTTGTGCCCGTTTTCAAGAGGATCCCAAAACCTCTCACCTAGAAGCGGTTAAGCGTATCTTCCGATACGTTAAAGGCACTATACACTTAAGATTATGGTATCCTAAGGAATCCGGCATAGAAACCATCGTCTATGTGGATTCGGATCATGCGGGAGACTACGTAGATGGAAAGAGTACTAGCGGTATTTGCACGTTTATGGGATGTTGTCTAACGTCTTGGTTTTTGAAGAAGCAAACCGCTCTTGCTATTTCTACCACCAAAGCCGAATATGTAAGCGCCGGAAAGGCATGTCAACAAGCACTATGGATGAAACAAGCTCTCGTAGACTATGGCATTAGGTTAGAAAATGTCCCCATTATGTGCGATAACAAAGGTGCGATAGATTTAAGTAAAAATCCGGTGCAACACTCTAGGACTAAACACATAGAAATACGTCACCATTTTCTTAGGGATAATGTACAAAAAGGAAATATATCTATAGAAAAGGTTGCATCGGAAGACAACATTGCGGATATATTCACAAAACCCCTTAAGCGAGAATTATTCGATCACTTGCATTTAGGATTAGGAATGATGGAACAAGTTGACTAAATTACATTTAATTAATAATTGCATGAAATTTATTTTACTTCCATTCCACTTTTTCTGAGTCTAGGAATCTATTTCGCACAAAACTAAAGATTGAGAAGATTTATTTTCTTTGCATAAAATTTTTGTTTTTAAAACTCAATCAATTTTCTCTAAAAATTATTCTCATAATCTAGGAATCACATGAAGATCATTTTCCTTACATTGTTGACTAATTCTAAAAACATTGTACTTCAAAATCATGCATAAACTCTCACATAAATTGTCAAGATATATAGTCTAATATATGTCTTTGACATTCATGATCGAGCAAAAATTGAATCAAGGAGATCATTTGGATTGTTTCTTAGGATCGTTATCTCTTTTTGCTTCTAGAAGTCGAAACAATCACAACTCCACATTTGTTGCATATAGACACTAACTAGGACAAATTCATTAGTAATGATGTCATCTTGATCCATCATTAGTTTTTCACTCACTAATTGCCTTTGCCTTTTATCTAAGATAGGTGCCTTAGGAAGCTTAAGTGTGCTTGCCTTTACTTACCTCCTATTGCTTCTTATGTGTTGATTATTTGCTCTTATGCTTATGTGTTTTTGCATGCATGATATTTAATGATTAGATTAGATGCTATATTGCCTAAAGGACTTGAACTTGCTTGAATCCAAGTCCAAAAACACAACCTTTCTGCAAATTTTCTGTCAAAAACCCGATTCTGGAAATCTGGAAATCACCAGATGGGCAGCCCTCTTAAAGGGGACCACCCCCTAATTAAGGGGACCGGCCATCTGATGGATGGGTTTACATAATCTTTTCTGCTTTTTAGCCCATTTCAACCTACATTTCCCATTTTTCACCAACACATTTTGTCCTAATCCACATACAAACCTTATCCTTCCTTAAACACACAAATCTTACACTATAAATATCCCCAATCCTCAAAACTCTCCATTCATCCCATCATGAACTCTCCAAACAAACCAAAATCAAAAGCCTCAAGGCTAGCAAGGATGACGGAAAAACCCGTTTGGCGACGAAAAAGCCCTCGAAACAAATCCATCATCATTAATGAAGTTGGAAGTCATTCCACACCCCCAACTTCTTACTTCTAAAACTTTGCTTCAAACCAACAAGATCATTCCTTTGATCCTCTTTACAAACCATACAACATTTTCCAAACATCTTCTTTCAAGCCAAACTACACATCTCAACCTCCAACCACTTATAATGATCCATACAAGTTTGATCAACCATCAAACTACAATTCCAACTACACAAACCCAACTCTTCTATACCAAACCTATGATCCCCTCCACATTGCCACGGAAAAACAAAAGTTCCGTGATGAAATAAACCAAATCGATGATCTTAGTGATCTCCTTGCTATGCATCTTGCACAACGCAACAAAGGGCAACCTCCATCATCACCCTATGCAAATTGCCTTCCCCACTCTCTCAACTTGGATCAAGTTACAAACCACACTCACTTTTGCCCTTGTTGCATATTCCTTCAAAAACAAATCCTCTACTTGAGTGAAGATATTTCTTGGATTGAATATCTTCTCACTCGTAATCATCCAATACCACCCTTAACACGATACAACATCGTGAGATCCACCTCTTCCACTCCATACTCCACTCCATATCCCTCTCAATCAAACATCTAAGCTTTATGCTTATGTTTCCCTTCAAGCAAATAAAACAATCAACCATGGGTTTCAAGCAAGTCCAAATGCTCTCTTAGGCAATATAGGACTATGTCTTCTCTTTTGTGTTATTTTTATCAATATGCTTCAAGCATATTGAATGTTGTAATGCTTATCATTATTGAATGAATCTATGTTTAGTTGCAAAATTGTTGCCTTGCATATATGTGTATCTTGCTCTCTTCAAATATTTTTGTAGCAAAGATCTCCATAGCTCGTTCCCTTGGTGCTCTCAAATGAGGGGGAGCATACATCAAGGGGGAGCATTCTACCCGTTTAAACTTCCCTCGCGAAGCCTACTCGGTTTAACCTTTTTAATTTTACAAAAAGGGGGAGAAGAGAAATGTAAACTCTATAATACTTGTCTAAAAACAAGTTTTAGATATATTGAGTTTAAGGTTTTGTAATAATCAAAAAGGGGGAGATTGTTGACATAAATAATGCCTAAAAACATTATTAACATGTTATAAATATCTCTATGTTTTAATTATCACAAAATATAAACTCATAGAACTAAAACTTGTGACATAAACAAGTATTTAGTGATTAATATTTCTCTTTATATCCAAATCACTTAAGGTATGAATAAACAAAGTGTTTAGTGCAATTTATGATCAAAGGGGTATTTAATTAACTAATACAAAGTTTATTTAATTATATAAAAATATTATATATTTTTGAAAAACACTTTTGGTAATAAAGAAAAATGTTTTATTCATACTAAATATATGAATTCAAATTTTTAACCAAAATCAGTTAGTTTTTCTCCAAATAAACTTTCCCCACTAAAAGACAAAGAATCTGGCCGTTTCAGCTGGGCGGCCCCCTTAATTATAAAGGGCGACCATGAATTAAGGGGATCGGCCACGTTCCTCTGTCAGATTCTGTTGCCTATAAATACCACCTCAAACCTGGATTTTTTCCTCACCTTTTGCACTACAGAATTCTCTGTTCTAGATCTCCATTTCCAATCTATAAATCCTTTGATCAAACATTCTTAAATCTTTGTTTCAAAGTGATCCAAACATCATCCCATCAAGTGCAAGAGAAGAATACTTCTATCCCTCAAGACAAGAAGTATTACAACTTGTTGTGATCTCCACATCTAAGTTGTTAGTGACTCATCATTGTTATTATTTCATTGTGTCATTAGTTGTGAATATTAGTTAGAAGGTAGTGTAGTTTGATATATATAGTGTGATTGGTTAGAAGAATAGTTGTGAAGAAGATAAGTTAGGAAGAAGATTGGTGTGTAGAAGAATAGGTGTGAAGAAGATTGGTGTGTAGAAGATTGGTGTGAAGAAGTGGTGTGATTAAGTAGTGAATAGGTGTGAACTAGTTGTGTAGAAGTTGTGATCAAGGTGTGAAGATATTGTGGTGTGTAAATTGGTGTGTAAGGTTTTCTCCGCCATAAGGGAGCTTGTTGATATAGTGAAGAAAACTCTCGAGTTAGGTGCTCGGGGAGTGGAGTAGGGCAAGGAAGGTGACCTTGTAGCCGAACCACTATAAATCGCTTGTCTCTCGGTTCGATCTTTCCAACTCTTATCTATTTATTTACTTACATTATTATTGCTTTATAATACATACTTTGGGTGGTTCATATTGTGCATGACTTGATTTCATATAGCAACGAATCTATATTTTATAAAACAAAGAAAACTTTAAGAAAAATTTGTATAACAATTTAAAAACGACGTAAAACTATTCAACCCCCCTTCTAGTTTTCCACACATGCTACTTGCATTTCTTTAAACCGAATACAAGTCTTTTTCTTTGGTTATTGCACAAGTAAACACTATCTGCCACCATTACATAACTAAAATTCATGAACCATAATCACTTGTGCAAGGGTAACCGAGTGAACCCGAGTATAGTTGATAGATCTATTAGAGTTTGACAACTCCCGTTGGTTTGCCTGTGTCTTGGGCACCAAGAAGTACTGTACTTGAAACCTCTAAGGATTAACTTTGGCCAGTTATCCTTCTCGTCCCCTCATAGTTTGGTCTACAGACCCCATGACTCGGACTGTTAGTACGGTTTCATGAGCTTAGTGCAATAACCCTCTCTCTTCAGTATTGTACCGATCATACAATACTGACACAAACTGTTTAAATGCGGTTTCTACTACTTTACAATGGGTATATAACAACGTAACCCATTGCTTACTAAACTCGTATTCGACTATTTTCAACTAAAACCTATGATTATCACTCAACCTTTGGGTTGACTTTTTAAGCATGTATCTTAGGTAACTGAATAACTTATGGCACGGAGTAGCACTGAACTTGGAGGACTTTCAAGCCGGTTATCATTCAAACATAACATTTCAAACTTAGATTCACGGGACCTCTCCTTTAGTAAATGTATATCTTTTACTGTAAAAACTTTGATATTTTAATGAATGATAAGTCATTTTCTAAAAACGTCTCTTTTCGAGTCGTTTTCTATTACTGTGACTGTGATTCCATGAAGTAATACGCTAGACCTAACATCCGCTGCGGTCTGTAAAAATGGGGGTGTTACAAGGTAATTCGAAGTGAAACCCGGGACGGGTTTCTTCTGAGGTTGGGAGGCTGCGACAACTGGCAAATTAGGAAATCGTTTTAAGTACCGCATTGCTTTAAAATGTAACAATGAAAGGTATTTGGTAACTATCTTTTGGAAATGTATTGAAATTGATTCGAGTTATGGATTTTGTTTTAGTATACCATGTTATTGGATCATGTTCTGTGGCAATAATTAGGCACTACTTTGACTTTCGCACTAGAAAACCTAATAAGTGGAAAATTTTCAAGAATGGTTACGTTTTATTTTTATAAACGTATTTATTATAAAAGTTATCGGAAAAACGTATTTAAAATGAACGGTGACGAGTATAAGTTACGTTGGCGACGTTTAATATTTTCGTGAATTAATATTCGTGTTTTCGGGAAAGTTTAATAAATATTGCACCGATAGTCCTTGTTTTGGGTTCTTGTGGGGGAAAAATAGAAACATGAGGGACTTAATTACAATTTTCGGGTTATATACCCTTAACCCTTACCCTACCCACTCATAATTTCATTTCCCACTTCATCTTCAACCTCCTACTCCCTCTTCACTCTTAGCCGCCGTCGCCCAACTCCCCAACGCTGCCACCATCGCGTCTCCACCTACACCGCCACCACCAAAACCCTCCCTACCACCTCCTTGTTCTTATTTGCTACCACACACGCGACAAAGATCAACCCACACCATTTTTCTTGTTGTCCACTGCCAGTAAACATCACCACCACCAAGACTTTTCCGATTTGAGTACAAGAAAGGTGAGACTCGCGTTTATACGCGAGGGTTTGACAAAACCAAGTCAAACTCGGTTGTTTTCTTGATTCTTGGGTCGAAAATAAAAAGGGTTAAAGGTTTTGATAAAAGAAAAAGATGGTATCCATGTTGTGTCGAATTTGGGTTGAATTTTGTGATGGTTTTGACGTTTCGATGATCTTGTTCGATTAGATTTTGTCGCGGGTTAGCCGAAACCCAAAAGGGTTCAACCGGCTTGTGATTTCGCTCGGTACGAGCAAAACCGTGACCCCTAAGGTCCGGTTAGTTGTGTTTGTGTTGGATACGGCTCGGTTTGAGCGAGCCGTGACCCTTTGGGTCCGTTTGGTTGTTATTTATTTTGTTAGTTTGGTTTTGGTTGTGATTTTTTGGACAAGCCTAGACCCAAGGGGGTCCGATTTGGCTTGAGTTGTGCTCGGTATAGACTAGCCAAGACCATTACGTCTTTGTGCTCATATTGTGTGGCTCAAATGGCTGAGCCAAGACCCTTTGGTTCCGGCGACAACCTCGGTGCTATTTCTCTTGATGTTGTTAGTATGGTGTTGTTATTGTTGTTGCGTTGTTTGTTTCGGCCGAATGGGTAAAAAGAAATCCAAGACCAAATCCAAGACCATTGCGGTCTCGGCAAGGTATTTTTGAGGTTCAATTGTTTGTGGATAAAGTGGATAAGTGGGATGATGAGTGTCTAAATACTCATCATTTTGTACCAATCTGAACTGCCAAAACATACAAAAACACTCAAAAATGCATCATAATACTTAAAATATCTTTGAAGTGTGTTTTATATGTTTCAAATACAAAATATGCAAAAACAAATGAAAAACGTACAAGGTTTGCATAATTGGCAGTTTCAGTCCCTCAAGTTTCAAATATTGACAAAACTAGTCCCTGAAGGTTTAAAATGAATGAAAAGTCAACTTAAGTCCTTGGGAAACCAAAAATATTCAAAAATGATCCCTGGATGAAAGTTTATACAAACTGGCAACTTTTACCCCTCAAGTTACAAAATTGGCAAAAATGGTCCCTGGTATTCAAAACTTGAAATTTATCAAATATACCCTTGTACTATGCATGAATTTATAATTTGGAACTATTTTGATAACTTTGAGGAAATTACACTTTAACCCCCTAAACTTTGGAAAATTACATAAATGGTCCTCGGGGTATTTTAAATTGTAAAAATGAAAAATAAATCCTTTGGTTTATCTAACTTAACAATATTGGTCCTTGTTATAACTTTGGAATTATTACAGGTTTAGTCCCTAAAGAATTTAAGAATTACAATTTTAGTACTTGGGCCTATACACCTTACAAACCAAACAGATACAATTATATACTCCTTAAATCCAAATAACCAAACAAACAAAACCAAGCCCACCCATTTCTTTGGCCCAATCAAAACCCCAGCCCACACCCCATTTTAATAAAAACGGGGGTTGACCCCAGTCAAACACCCTAAACCGCCTAAAACCACCACCACTGTAGCTCCACCTCTCCCACACTTGCTTCACCCAAAACCAGGGTGGTTTTGCCACCTCTCACCCTCCACATATCTACTCCACCTCACCACTCTACTCACCCACTACCTCCACCACCTCTGTGCCTATAGCCACCCTTCAATAAATGCTTCCCCACCTCTTTTTCCCTCCAAACACTCAACCTTCCCCTGTTTTTCCTCCTACTTGACCCCCAAGCTCAAAAAGCTCCCCAACTTGTCCCTGACACTCCACAATACTTTAATTACACTCAAACCGCCTTAAATCCACGTGTAAGCTTTTGGCGCCAAAAAGCAATTTTGAAGGTTGAGATGAATTCCAGAGAACCAAGGGTCAAGATTGAAGTCAGAACGTATAAGTGGTCTCCAAGTACTTCAGAGACTATAAAAAGAGGAAGAGAAGCAGAGGAAAAGCTACCTTGGCCTTAAGCCAATGTCACCTTAGATTAGTGTAATCTTTTACATGCTTTCATTTAATTTAAATGTCATTTACTGTTTTAATTAGTGTAATGGAACATCAAGTAGTGTAATGGAACACCATTTACAGTTTTAATGCAAGTTATCTTTTGTATTTCAAGTTTTCATAATTCCTTTAATTTCTTGTTATTTAAATTTCATGTTTGATTATTGTTGATTGATGGACTCTTTAGGTCACATAAGCTCCTGACAAAGCTAATGAAAGCTTTTAGAAACCTAATACAGCTTTGGTCTTTTAAATTAGAAAATGTTAAAAAATAGAGAAAATAAATGAAAAATCAAAAATAGTTGGACAATAAAGAAGATGATGAAGCAGGGTTGTATATGGAGTGCTATGGGTATTAGGAGCTTATTGGTAAGCTAATAGGTGATACCTTGTCCATTTGTTCTATGTCTCAGTCCATTTCTCATTTGTAAGTATTTTCCTTAATTTTCTTAATTTACTGTTCGTGTCTTAATTTACTTTGATTTTCATATTTTCTTGTTTACATGTTGTTATTAAGTGTTTGCATAGTTTAAAATTATATGTTTATGTGTTAGTTTATGGAGTTGCTTAATATTTCATTTTCAACAGTGAAACTAAGATATTAATGATTCATGTTTATTGTTGTTATATCTGTTGTTTTTATGTTCATATATACTTGTTATGTCATTATATTAAGTTTGGAATCAGGTTCAGGGTCATTTTCATTGAAAACCTTAAAGATCATGTGACAAATGAGATTTAAGGGACTGTTTGGAAGTGTTTTGATTCAGGGGATTAAGGGTGTTTGATGTGTTTATTACTGTACCTGCATGATCACTAGGTTAATGAAAGGCTTGACAACCTTTTAGCCTTGATGATTATGTCTTTTACAAGAATTTTCATTCTTAAATTTCTCTCAATGCTCACTGATTGATTGTTGTCTAATCTGTGATTAATGGATGCTAGTAGTGTTATTCTTGTTTGATTGTGCATCATTAGTTATCTATGAACTCAGTTTAATGGTCATAACCAAGCTTTATTTTGTGTTTAGTCAATTTTCCTTTTTATCTGTCTTAAATTCATGTCTGTGTTAAATTACATGTCCAAATCTTAATTATATGTTTAAATGTTGTTTATATCTATTTAGTTTATGTTTATTATGTCTATTATATCAAAATCAGTGATTAAATTCAGATCAAAGTTGATGAAAGTCAACTTTGATCATAAACTATAAAAGTCAAAATTACCTCAAACCTGATTTTTGATTAAAAGTTTAATTTTACTGTGCCTTTATTATTAAGTTTCTGCTTAAATGCTTTTAGGGTTTCATTATTTAACTGCTTGTCTTGCTTATATATTTTTGTTAATTTTTAGTTTCAATGTTTTAGTGCTTTAATTAGTGCTTATTTTTAGGTGTTTTTGCCCTGTACCCTGGCCACAAGCCCAATTTCACAAGCTTGCAGCTTGTTGATCTTTGGACTTGTGGCTATGTTTCTTTGTGTTTTATGAAGCCCTACTAGCTGTTTATTTATATTTGTGCTTATTTTCTAGTTTTTAGCTTATTTAGTCACTTTTCACAAACCACCTTTTTGTACCACTTAGCCCACTCAACTGAAGCAAACAGTTGAGTTGGGCTAGTTACTAAAGCTTTTAACAAGGTCCTTATTTGAGCTTAAGCTTGTGACTCTTGGCTTTTCACAAAGCTAAGCTGTCCATCTCAACATCTCAAATACAGTTGAGCTTATTAGAGCTTATTAGATAGGTTAATTGAGAGCTTGTGTTTGCCCACTCACAACATACCCCTGATTACTCAGGGGTATTACACCATTTCCACAAGCTTCTCAGAAGCTCCTTATTGGTCATAAGCTTGTAAAGCTTGGCTTTTCATGAAGCCTAGCAACCCAAGGATAAGACCCTATGCTTAATTTTCATATTGTAGCCCATTAAGTAGGGCTGCAACAAGCTTATACTTATCACACCATGAAAAGCATACTGAGTCCTCAGTATACTTACCTGACCTAGCTTATTTCATAAGCTCACTAAAAGCTATTTACTTGGATCTAGCTTATGGAATTAAGTTCCCTTGGGAGCTTATCTACCCAGCTTCTAGATCCAGTGCTTATTTGTTCCTTTGCAGCTTATTAATAAGGGCTGCAATCAGCTTTTAGTTTGTCCCATTTGATTGTGTGTATTGGTCTTTCACCATACTCAGTCAAATGGGAGACTTTTCATAAGCTTCCTACAAGCTCACTAGTGGACCCCACTAGGTGAGCTTGGGCTTTTTGGAAAGCCTGCCAGCACATCTTGCAACATCAATTCTTATTTTGGTTATTTAAGCTTATTTATTGAGCTTAAATTGCCAAGACAAAAGACTGCAGGGAGTGTTTGGATCTACAGTGCACTGGAAGTGCTTATTTGCTTATTTCAAGCTTATTTAGCAAATCCAGTGCACAAGCTTGTACATTCTAGTCCTTTACACTTGTACAAATACATTTCATCTTTTACTTTATAGTTTGGGCTTATACCAAGCTCATTTGAGCTTCAATTCCATCCAAGTTGAGCCCTCAAAAGCTCAACTGTCTAAACCTTAAGCCCATTCTAATAAGCACTTTTCAGTGCTTATTCTTGTTCATACACACCTACTGTACTTGTATATACACACACATACCTTTGTTTTACCCTGTAAAGCTTTTTCAAAGCTTATACCAAGCTTATTACCCCACTGAGAGCCCAAAAGCTCAACTGTGTGGGTAATAAGCCCACGTTTAGCTTATTTTTAGGTTTTATAAGTTTAGTTTTTGTAATATATGTATATTATCTGTATTTATTTAGTTTTATAAATAGAAAAAGCCCAAACCAAGCTTTAACCATAGTGATAGCTTCTATTTAAGAAGCTTGAGCTTAAATGCCTACTGAGTTGGAAATAAGCTGTTACACAGCTTATTTCTAAGCTTTGGATAAGTTGGTTTGGTTAAAGTTCCATATTTTTACTTAATGTACAGTTTTGCAAAAAGAAAAAAATGAAAAATAAAATAAAAAGCAAAAATGGGTGTGGGTGGATTCGAACCTTGGACCTCTTGCTAGTATCATGCATATAACCCCACACCCCTTCCAACTGCTCTGGGGCACCAGTTCCAATAGGCTTTGCACAATCAATATACTTAACCAACTTTTGGACCTTTGGCTTATGTGAACTGATCAGCTTATTCCAGCTTATCTGGATAAGCTGATAAACCCAACTTATTTTTACTAGCATCTTCATAACATAATATAGTTTCTGTAATTTTTTTAGATTTTTTACTGTTCATTTAATATTTTTAATAATTAATATAATTTACATACCTTTTAGGAAATAATAAGTAATATATTTTTAAAACTGCTTATTTATAATTTTTATAAAGTTTTTATATTTTTTATGTATTCCTGAGATGTTTAGGAAGTTTTATAAAAAGTTTTATAATTTTATAAATAAGTTTAGTATGTATAATAATTAAATTAGTATTAATTAGCTTAATTAAGTAATAATAGTTTTAAATTAAGTTTCCTTACTTTTGTGTATAAAATATAGTTTTTATATTTTTCTTAGCTTCTTATAAGTATTTTAGAATTATGTAAAAAGTTTTAGATTTTAGTTTGCTAATTTAGTATTTATAATAATTAAATAATAGTACTAGTAATCAGATAATAGTAAATAATTAACAATAAATAGAAAAATTGTATAATAAATATATTTTTAGTTTCAAAATTTCTTTTATGTTATTTTAAACTTTTCTAAGTTTTTAGTTTGTTTATTTAGTCTTATTTTAGATTTTCTTTATTTATAGGTAATTAATAAATAGTTAATAATAGTTTTAATTTATAATAATTAATATAATAGTATAAAAATAAGTTTTAATTTCCTAATAATTTTCTTATTCTTTTAGAATTCCAAAAATATAATTTTCACATTTGTGGGAGTTATATTTGACAGAATTCACTTTTTATTTTGTTACGGTTACGTAAGTGTTACATAATCGTAAGCATTTTAGTTTTCTAGGCTTTCTTATTAATATAAATAATATTATAAATATAGTTAGTTATTTTATTTCCTTTTAATTTGCATTTAAGCCGTTAAGGCATGCAAATTCCTTCTTTGGGAAAGTTTTGTTTTATACGTTTATTTAAACCTAAACGTACGTTTGTAAATACTTTATTATTTTTAGGGTTTCTGATTGTACGTTTCTTAAATGAAGTAGCTGTGACAGAGCTATTACTATTCACATTCAGTGTTAGTCAATCAGATTCCTATTTGTCTATACTAATATTATTTCAACACATTACAAGTCATGGTAGTATCACGTTCACACCTCGTTGGGACATAACGACTTGGGGATGTACTTTTCTGTACTCACGTACTTTTCTGTACTTAAGACCCACGGATTAACTTTGCTAGTTCCTCCCGGGCTCCATTTAGATGTTACGGTTAACCGTTCACAAGCGGTTGGCTTGTGTGATAAATAAGTGACGGTTCGGGAGGAATCAAAATTTGGCGCCGCTGCCGGGGAGGTGTGCTGCCTACTATGACTTATATTTTATATTTTGTTGAAATATCTATCCTTTGTTTGTATATTATACTATATCATTCAACTGCCGGGCTGTCAGGACAAATTTATTACAGTTAATCATTCACAAGTGATTAGCTTGCGTGGTAAACCTGACACAAGCCTGGGAGGTAGTGATTACTTATACTGTATCATATTTCATTTAATAAACAATATAAAATACAAAAATATTTTATGGTTGAAATCTATTTGTGCTTTGATTTGCACGTGACTGTCAATTTTCCTAATCTTGATATTCCTAGGTCTAAATTTTGGCTAAACACCAAATTTACACTAAAAAAGGGTTTACTGTGCTTAGTATTATCCCTGGAAAGAAATAGATTAGGTTTAAATCAGTTTCATGTATTAAAAATCTCATTTAGGTTTCCTTTTTAACCATTTCTTTGTATATATATATAAAAGTTAAAAAAATACAAAAACATTATAAAATACAAAAATCAAAAATAATCTCCTTACCTTACACATTTATAATTCTGTGAGTGGCAAATCCCACTCCAATTTCTCACCAAATCTGTGAGTGGCAATCCCACTCCATTTCCCCATGGACAATTTAATTCGGGGTCAAGTCAAGCTAGCGACTTGGTAATCAAAAACAATAGCAGAAACATGGGTTTTCACCCGTGTGTACCACCTAAGTGTGGGGGTGTACCCCACATGTTGTATATCTTGAAAATGTAATAAAAAAATTGTAAATACAGAAAAAATAAAATAATTTTTGTGTTACCCCACTTGGCTTTGAATATTGAGGACAATATTCATTTCTAAGTGTGGGGGGGAAATTCTGGCGAATTTGATCACTTATATACCCTTGTATGCCCTTTTTCCCAAAAATGGCCAAAATTTAAAATTTTTTCATTTGGTATTAGTGTTTTGCACTAAATACAACAAATGGTAATCAATCCACCATGTATAAACCACATAAGGATTGGCTAATCCAGGAGCAAACGGTTCTTGGTAAAGATAACTCAAACCCGTTTATGGCTTGCAATTTGCCAAAAATTGTATGGTACCTCAACTCGCCATATCCCATAAAGCGAATGAGTTGGCTAGCCCGCAAGATTATGGCTTGTGGTAAAGGCAGTGGAAAATCCATAATTGGTAATCAGCTCACCAAGATGTTGACTATTCCATCAAGAGTTGGCTAGTCCAGAAGCAAACGGCTTCTGGTAAAGACAAATCAAATCCGTTGACAGCTGGTGGTTTACTAAAAATCACACGGTTATCAGGTGTGCCACAGTTCTTACACCTGGCTACTCCAGAAGTGATGGCTTTTGGTAAAGAGATAAAATCCATTAATTTTTCATAACAGATTGCTAGGGACTAGCAATAGTTTAGTGTGGGGGATTGATGAGTGTCTAAATACTCATCATTTTGTACCAATCTGAACTGCCAAAACATACAAAAACACTCAAAAATGCATCATAATACTTAAAATATCTTTGAAGTGTGTTTTATATGTTTCAAATACAAAATATGCAAAAACAAATGAAAAACGTACAAGGTTTGCATAATTGGCAGTTTCAGTCCCTCAAGTTTCAAATATTGACAAAACTAGTCCCTGAAGGTTTAAAATGAATGAAAAGTCAACTTAAGTCCTTGGGAAACCAAAAATATTCAAAAATGATCCCTGGATGAAAGTTTATACAAACTGGCAACGTTTACCCCTCAAGTTACAAAATTGGCAAAAATGGTCCCTGGGTATTCAAAACTTGAAATTTATCAAATATACCCTTGTACTATGCATGAATTTATAATTTGGAACTATTTTGATAACTTTGAGGAAATTACACTTTAACCCCCTAAACTTTGGAAAATTACATAAATGGTCCTCGGGGTATTTTAAATTGTAAAAATGAAAAATAAATCCTTTGGTTTATCTAACTTAATAATATTGGTCCTTGTTATAACTTTGGAATTATTACAGGTTTAGTCCCTAAAGAATTTAAGAATTACAATTTTAGTACTTGGGCCTATACACCTTACAAACCAAACGGATACAATTATATACTCCTTAAATCCAAATAACCAAACAAACAAAACCAAGCCCACCCATTTCTTTGGCCCAATCAAAACCCCAGCCCACACCCCATTTTAATAAAAACGGGGGTTGACCCCAGTCAAACACCCTAAACCGCCTAAAACCACCACAACTGTAGCTCCACCTCTCCCACACCTGCTTCACCCAAAACCACGGTGGTTTTGCCACCTCTCACCCTCCACATATCTACTCCACCTCACCACTCTACTCACCCACTACCTCCACCACCTCTGTGCCTATAGCCACCGTTCAATAAATGCTTCCCCACCTCTTTTTCCCTCCAAACACTCAACCTTCCCCTGTTTTTCCTCCTACTTGACCCCCAAGCTCAAAAAGCTCCCCAACTTGTCCCTGACACTCCACAATACTTTAATTACACTCAAACCGCCTTAAATCCACGTGTAAGCTTTTGGTGCCAAAAAGCAATTTTGAAGGTTGAGATGAATTACAGAGAACCAAGGGTCAAGATTGAAGTCAGAACGTATGAGTGGTCTCCAAGTACTTCAGAGACTATAAAAAGAGGAAGAGAAGCAGAGGAAAAGCTACCTTGGCCTTAAGCCAATGTCACCTTAGATTAGTGTAATCTTTTACATGCTTTCATTTAATTTAAATGTCATTTACTGTTTTAATTAGTGTAATGGAACATCAAGTAGTGTAATGGAACACCATTTACAGTTTTAATGCAAGTTATCTTTTGTATTTCAAGTTTTCATAATTCCTTTAATTTCTTGTTATTTAAATTTCATGTTTGATTATTGTTGATTGATGGACTCTTTAGGTCACATAAGCTCCTGACAAAGCTAATGAAAGCTTTTAGAAACCTAATACAGCTTTGGTCTTTTAAATTAGAAAATGTTAAAAAATAGAGAAAATAAATGAAAAATCAAAAATAGTTGGACAATAAAGAAGATGATGAAGCAGGGTTGTATATGGAGTGCTATGGGTATTAGGAGCTTATTGGTAAGCTAATAGGTGATACCTTGTCCATTTGTTCTATGTCTCAGTCCATTTCTCATTTGTAAGTATTTTCCTTAATTTTCTTAATTTACTGTTCATGTCTTAATTTACTTTGATTTTCATATTTTCTTGTTTACATGTTGTTATTAAGTGTTTGCATAGTTTAAAATTATATGTTTATGTGTTAGTTTATGGAGTTGCTTAATATTTCATTTTCAACAGTGAAACTAAGATATTAATGATTCATGTTTATTGTTGTTATATCTGTTGTTTTTATGTTCATATATACTTGTTATGTCATTATATTAAGTTTGGAATCAGGTTCAGGGTCATTTTCATTGAAAACCTTAAAGATCATGTGACAAATGAGATTTAAGGGACTGTTTGGAATTGTTTTGATTCAGGGGATTAAGGGTGTTTGATGTGTTTATTACTGTACCTGCATGATCACTAGGTTAATGAAAGGCTTGACAACCTTTTAGCCTTGATGATTATGTCTTTTACAAGAATTTTCATTCTTAAATTTCTCTCAATGCTCACTGATTGATTGTTGTCTAATCTGTGATTAATGGATGCTAGTAGTGTTATTCTTGTTTGATTGTGCATCATTAGTTATCTATGAACTCAGTTTAATGGTCATAACCAAGCTTTATTTTGTGTTTAGTCAATTTTCCTTTTTATCTGTCTTAAATTCATGTCTGTGTTAAATTACATGTCCAAATCTTAATTATATGTTTAAATGTTGTTTATATCTATTTAGTTTATGTTTATTATGTGTATTATATCAAAATCAGTGATTAAATTCAGATCAAAGTTGATGAAAGTCAACTTTGATCATAAACTATAAAAGTCAAAATTACCTCAAACCTGATTTTTGATTAAAAGTTTAATTTTACTGTGCCTTTATTATTAAGTTTCTGCTTAAATGCTTTTAGGGTTTCATTATTTAACTGCTTGACTTGCTTATATATTTTTGTTAATTTTTAGTTTCAATGTTTTAGTGCTTTAATTAGTGCTTATTTTTAGGTGTTTTTGCCCTGTACCCTGGCCACAAGCCCAATTTCACAAGCTTGCAGCTTGTTGATCTTTGGACTTGTGGCTATGTTTCTTTGTGTTTTATGAAGCCCTACTAGCTGTTTATTTATATTTGTGCTTATTTTCTAGTTTTTAGCTTATTTAGTCACTTTTCACAAACCACCTTTTTGTACCACTTAGCCCACTCAACTGAAGCAAACAGTTGAGTTGGGCTAGTTACTAAAGCTTTTAACAAGGTCCTTATTTGAGCTTAAGCTTGTGACTCTTGGCTTTTCACAAAGCTAAGCTGTCCATCTCAACATCTCAAATACAGTTGAGCTTATTAGAGCTTATTAGATAGGTTAATTGAGAGCTTGTGTTTGCCCACTCACAACATACCCCTGATTACTCAGGGGTATTACACCATTTCCACAAGCTTCTCAGAAGCTCCTTATTGGTCATAAGCTTGTAAAGCTTGGCTTTTCATGAAGCCTAGCAACCCAAGGATAAGACCCTGTGCTTAATTTTCATATTGTAGCCCATTAAGTAGGGCTGCAACAAGCTTATAGTTATCACACCATGAAAAGCATATTGAGTCCTCAGTATACTTACCTGACCTAGCTTATTTCATAAGCTCACTAAAAGCTATTTACTTGGATCTAGCTTATGGAATTAAGTTCCCTTGGGAGCTTATCTACCCAGCTTCTAGATCCAGTGCTTATTTGTTCCTTTGCAGCTTATTAATAAGGGCTGCAATCAGCTTTTAGTTTGTCCCATTTGATTGTGTGTATTGGTCTTTCACCATACTCAGTCAAATGGGAGACTTTTCATAAGCTTCCTACAAGCTCACTAGTGGACCCCACTAGGTGAGCTTGGGCTTTTTGGAAAGCCTACCAGCACATCTTGCAACATCAATTCTTATTTTGGTTATTTAAGCTTATTTATTGAGCTTAAATTCCCAAGACAAAAGACTGCAGGGAGTGTTTGGATCTACAGTGCACTGGAAGTGCTTATTTGCTTATTTCAAGCTTATTTAGCAAATCCAGTGCACAAGCTTGTACATTCTAGTCCTTTACACTTGTACAAATACATTTCATCTTTTACTTTATAGTTTGGGCTTATACCAAGCTCATTTGAGCTTCAATTCCATCCAAGTTGAGCCCTCAAAAGCTTAACTGTCTAAACCTTAAGCCCATTCTAATAAGCACTTTTCAGTGCTTATTCTTGTTCATACACACCTACTATACTTGTATATACACACACATACCTTTGTTTTACCCTGTAAAGCTTTTTCAAAGCTTATACCAAGCTTATTACCCCACTGAGAGCCCAAAAGCTCAACTGTGTGGGTAATAAGCCCACGTTTAGCTTATTTTTAGGTTTTATAAGTTTAGTTTTTGTAATATATGTATATTATCTGTATTTATTTAGTTTTATAAATAGAAAAAGCCCAAACCAAGCTTTAACCATAGTGATAGCTTCTATTTAAGAAGCTTGAGCTTAAATGCCTACTGAGTTGGAAATAAGCTGTTACACAGCTTATTTCTAAGCTTTGGATAAGTTGGTTTGGTTAAAGTTCCATATTTTTACTTAATGTACAGTTTTGCAAAAAGAAAAAAATGAAAAATAAAATAAAAAGCAAAAATGGGTGTGGGTGGATTCGAACCTTGGACCTCTCGCTAGTATCATGCATATAACCCCACACCCCTTCCAACTGCTCTGGGGCACCAGTTCCATTAGGCTTTGCACAATCAATATACTTAACCCACTTTTGGACCTTTGGCTTATGTGAACTGATCAGCTTATTCCAGCTTATCTGGATAAGCTGATAAACCCAACTTATTTTTCCTAGCATCTTCATAACATAATATAGTTTCTGTAATTTTTTTAGATTTTTTACTGTTCATTTAATATTTTTAATAATTAATATAATTTACATACCTTTTAGGAAATAATAAGTAATATATTTTTAAAACTGCTTATTTATAATTTTTATAAAGTTTTTATATTTTTTATGTATTCCTGAGATGTTTAGGAAGTTTTATAAAAAGTTTTATAATTTTATAAATAAGTTTAGTATGTATAATAATTAAATTAGTATTAATTAGTTTAATTAAGTAATAATAGTTTTAAATTAAGTTTCCTTATTTTTGTGTA
>CM060702.1:87473839-87563476 GCA_030686995.1 Artemisia argyi
ATGCGATTAACGTTTTTTTATAATACAAAATATGCAAAATATAGCCCGATTCATTCACTCAGAACCCTAATATCAGTTCCAGAAGTAGACTCTCTCACTCTCTCTCTAAAACCCTAATATGTTGAAGTTAGTGTTTTGTTTTTATGTTTGCCTTTCCTTAATTTATTAACAACCAATAATTTTCACACACTCAAACATGTGATCAGTTGATTAGTTCAACTTCAAATAGCAGAAAAACATACAATAATTAGTTATGATGGAAGATAAAAAAAAAAACTACTTACACCATTCTTATTCACTTTGTTAACAGGTTCAATTCTCCAAAGATAGGGTCAGGAATAATTACTGTTACATTTATGCACAGGTAATATGATTGTTTAGCTATTTGTTTATCTGAATATGATTCATTTAGATTATGTAATGGGACGGTGATAGTTTATATTTTGTAGTTTCGATGTGGTCGTAGAAGATTATAGGCCAAAGAGAAAGAGAAAGGACAATGAGAGTTGCGATTGATCTAACCAAATATGAAAATTATTCATGTGGTATGAGATGTGGTGTATCATTGACTGATTGTACATATCTCTACATTTGCTGGAATAACATATATCGTAACTATTTAATTCTTATTGTGACTTCAAGAATCCAAATCAGATAATAATATATTCAATGGTTCAGCATTGGTCTCTCTTTTAGGAAGGTGTTTTATGAAGTAGTTTAATGGGTTTATTGAACCTTTCATTGCATTTTGGATATGGAAGACTCGAGGGTCGATGTAATACTTGACTTCCTTAAAAGGAATGACTTCACGGGGCTGGGGCGGCTTTTCCAAGTGAGATGATAAATTTTCTGCCCTATCCTTTTAATGTTGATGTGTTAAACATGTTTTCTAACTTTCTTATGAATAAATTAGTTTATCCATAAACATATATATGAAAAAGTGGATCTCTATTGATCCTTAAAATAACTTTGTTCTTTTGCTGGATAAATATCGTAAATGTGCTATGCGCCCATGCGGTTTAGCATAGCTATTTTTCATCTCTCCTAGCTTCTGAGTTTGGATTATTGTGTGTAGGAGGTTGATCCATGTGAGGACTTAACTGAGGAGGACATTAGAACTGCCATACATAATGCAACTAGCCCTAGATCTGCATTATTTGTTCCAGTAGTAGGTCTTACTTCGAAACTCAGTTTTTCTATCATTTATGGCTTTTCTATGATTCAAATGGTATGTACATTTTTTATTACACTATCATAATTATAATTTTAAGCAGCAGGTAATTAACTTACAATATTGTTTGAAGTTTCTTGGCCTATAAATGTGGATGTGGCAATTGGGATGGTCTGCACAAGTTACTTGGGTAAATACATAATTTTTCAGTGCGAGTCAAAACCGTTTGGGTTGGCCGACAACAAGAAAAACTTTAATCCCTTATTCAGTTATAAATAACCAGTGCTAAATATGATATTACACAACAATATGGATACAAAATAATCATTCTTTTTGGATAAATTGTTTAAGGTTTTCATGCATCTGAATACCATCACGAATGACTTTCATCAAATGACATAATTGCGAGTTAGAATACCACATATTTTAGCTTTTACCATCATTACAATCTTATCGAAAATGGGTCATAATGGGTCTAAAATGGCATTTCATAAACAATGTTAATACGCAATCATAGTTTAATTAACATGTTAAGTTTTGGAATAATTCAATGTTTAAAGATATACTACGATGATTTGTATGTTTAATATTTCATCATTTAATTAACAACATTGAATATGCAAATCACGTCTTCCACTGATATTGGTCCTCAAGAACATAATTCGGCGTCATCTGGTGAGCTCTTCATGTCACACTTACTGATGTGCATAGGCAACAACCTGAAGTGGAATACCATAGTTTCAAAAGATCACAGTTGCAGTTGCAGTGCCCATCTTCGTCATTTGAAGCTGCTAAATACAACAGGCGTAAAGTGAGAAGAATAAATCGATTTGTAACGGAACCATTGGAGTCTCATGTTACTGGATTCAAATCTTTTGCTAGGATTATCCATGATCAGGTGACGTTTCATTGCATTTCTTATTTTTTTACTTATGGTATATGTATATGTATATATATATATGTATATATATATATATATATATATATATATATATATATATATATATATATATATATATATATATATATATATATATATATACTCCCTTATAAAACACCAGTATCCCTAACAAAAACCCAACCCTCCATTTTTAAGATTCAACACACAAAACAAAATCCAACACTAAATTTACACCTACCAAAACCAATACACTATCTTAAAAACAACTCAAAACCAACAAAAACAAATATACCTCCATACAAAAAAAAAACCCACATCCGTCCATTTTAATTGTCTCATCACCCACCAAAACACACACTCCTACAAAAACACTCCCATCCTGACCAAACACACACACACACACACACACACACACACACACATATATATATATATATATATATATATATATATATATATATATATATATATATATATATATATATATATATATATATATATATATATAAGGTCTTGACTAGTTATTTTTGGAAGAAAAAGAAAAAAGCTTTGCAAGTGGGAGATGCATCAAATAAGCACAATGCCAACGAAACAAAAGATAAAATCGTCGGCTCGACAGAACCCATCACCGACCAACAAGGCAACAACAGTTGCTCGCCGTTGTTGTCTCACATCGATTATACCTCCCCACCTAACAAAGATATTTGAAGGTAATTGCTTCCGAAAAGGTATCCGGATTACTTTATCAACTAATATCATGACATACACATGAAGTTCAATCAGAACATGACTTAGCTTACTTAAGCTAGTGTTTGGAACTAGCTAGAACATTAGGGGGTGTTTGGTTTCACGAATAACCATAAACATCAACTTTACTTCTCTTGTATTTGCATCACAAAATGGTGTTAAACAATTATAATAGATTAGTCATGGCTTCCCATAACATAATGATATTCTTAACATCAATTCTTAGTGATTTTTAAAATCACAACTTCACATAACACACTAAAATTCACCAAAACCTCACTTATGACTTTATAACACAAATTCTAAGCATAAACCCATAATGGTATATGCTTAACATGAATTTAGGGACATAATATTAATAACAATTGATACCTCAAATTGATTCATCGGAATAGTGTAATTTAGCCCATGTGTCACTTAGCATAATCCCTAAGCTTGAAACTTAATTAGAATTTTTAAGTAATCATAGAAACCATGTTGTTTCCTTTGCTCCATATGTAAAGTGTGATAGAGAGCAATGAAGATGAAATATTGACTTTTCTTAAGCTTTAGGCAGTGTTTTGAAACCCGGTTCGACCCGTCTGGTTAAACTATTTTACGCCAAAAAATGGCTAAAATAAAAAAAAAATCGACGCTTGAGAATCCAGTTTAACCTGCCGAGTTTCATGTGATCCGAGTCTACCCAGTGCTCCAAATTCGACCGTGTTTTTTATTTTCCGTTTCTTTATATTTTAGAAAAGGGCTGATGACTTGGAAATGCATCTAACTTCTCAAATTTTTTTCCATTTAGTCATCTTATTTTTTTGCTTTTAAGAAACAAAACTTTCAAATTTTGACTTTCGTGTGTATTTTGCTCCTGTTTTTTTTACTTTTTGAGTAAATTTTGACCTTTGTGTGTCTTTTACTAATGTTTTGAAATGTTTGTATTTTAAAAGGAAAAAAAAGGAACAACAAAAGTTGATATCTTAGATGCATTTTTAAATCATTAACCTTTAAGAACATGCATATGATAAGGTTGCATTGAACGTGATGTTGGATAATGTTTGTAACATCGTTGAATTGTATGTGTTTGGTATTGTAAAGTATATGTTTTATAAAGATATAATGTGAATGATAGAACTTTTTAGCCTTTATTTATGTTTGGTATTAAAAGTTAAAGGTTTAATAAGTGTTTAATGAGCCGAAATATTACAATATACTTAAATAGAAAACCAGGTTGATCTGGCGGTTGAAGGTAACCCGGTGACCTAGTAACTTGGTCGGGTCGATTGATTTTTCTTTGTGGTACCAGCTGATTGATTTTAGAAATGAATAAGGAAAAAATGGGGTAAATGTAGAAAAAAGGCTTTTCAATAGTTGCGTATTTTAGTAAGAAAAAGAAAAAGAGTAAATTACTTAAATGAACACTTTACATAACTAGTTTACACATATAAAAATCGCACATAAAATTATCGAAAATGAACATTTTAGATATTATCCGTTAGATGTATTACTAAATTTTTTTCTAACCGTTAGATTTAGTAGACATGTATAAAAGGAATACTGGGTGAAAGATAGGTGAGGCCTATGTGATTCAGAAAGATAGGCGAAAGATGGGCGAGGAGTAGGCGAAATATGGGCGAGGTGAGGGTTTAGGCGAGGTGTAGGCGATGTCTAGGCGAGGCCTAGGCGATCCCATAAGCAAAATTGTCTTGGGTTTAGGTGAGGTCTAGGCGAGAATCTGAGCGAGAATGTGTAAACACCCATAAAATCCGATCAACATCATTTCCACTACAATACCTATATTAGGTATTTTCACAGGTAATTTTTTTTTTTTGATTTTCTTTCCTTTTCATTGCATGCATGACTCTCTAGACCTGCTCACGTATCCTCTTAAGTTAAATATCCTTACAACCATAACACATGAACTCCTAATCTAAGATCACTACAACACCACAATAAGTAATCTATAACTACAACATACTAAATCTATCATAATACTAAAACAAACCCTAATCAACCCCTTAGTGGTTATAGTTATCTCTAAATCCATAATTCCTAAACTAAACTAGTTTAAAAGTATTCAAGGTTTATGCAGGAGTGACAATAGCAACTTTAGGATGTCTTAGACTCCCTAAACCTTAGTAAAATCCTCTAGAGCTTAGGTACAAGTCCCTTAACCACAAAATCCTAATTAAACCTTCCCAAATCTTAACTATAAGTTACCACCACCTAGTATAAGTCTCCTAAGTCCTAATCCTAGTCACTAAGCACCCATAGAACCCTAATGTAGGCACTAAACCTTAAGCTAGACCCTAATCACTCAGTAAGCTAGATTAAGCCTAAATTAAACCTAATTTAGTACTAAACCTAAGCACCTTAAGCACCTAGCCTAGAACCTTATACACGTACTAGACTTAACCAAGAAATCACCTAAGTAGCATACAAGTAGGTGGATCACCTACTTGTCACCATCTTGAGGTCACGTCTAAACCACCACCACACAACCCCTACACCGCCTCCTAGCCCACCTTAGTCACCACACTAGCTCTTAAGAGTCACCAATAGCTGTCATGAGTCACCTCCCCCCCCCCCCCTTTCACCATCTCACCCCGTCTTTCTTGCACAACAAACCTAATGAGCCATATAAATAGCTCGACACCCGCTCTCTTTCAAAATCACACCACCACACCTCTCCACCTTAAAACTTCTTGTCCTAGTAGTAGTACACGAGCCACAGTAAGCCTAGGAATCGAGCTAGCCAAGTCTTACACCCTTGTCGAGTTGTTTTCCTATCGAGAAACCCTAAACCCTAGCTATACCCTTGTTAAGCCCTCCCCTTATCACGTAAGCTTAATTTCTTGTTCTAATAGCTTTAGTACAGTACTAGGATAGTTATAGGTTTCCTTATATCAACTAGGAACCATTGCTTGAGCCTTTATCACTTTCATTTGCTAGTTTTCATTTTGAAACCCTAAATATAGCCGAATTACTAATTTTGTGCTATAAGCCCTTACCATAAGCTATAAGCTATTTTAGGTAACTTAGATAAGCTAATATTAATTAATCATAAGCTAGGAAAACTTTTTGTTTCATAAGAATATAGTTTGCATGGTTTTAGGACTAGTTTTACAAGTTAACCATGCATATGGGTATATATGGTAACTTTCTAAAAATATTAAGTCTAGGGACTGTTTTTGACATTTTTTAGAAGTATTAGGTATAAGGACCCTTTTGCAAAGATATATAACCTTAGGATGAAAAGTAACATAGTTATATACTTATAAGGACTAGTTTTGTAAATGTTATTAAGTTAAGGGTATAAATGGTAAATTTTGAAAATTAATAAGTCTAAGGGTCAATTCTGTCTTTTTATCAAAATATATAAGTATAGGGACTAGAAATGAAAAGTTTAAAAAGTTAAAAGTCTAAATTATATAAAGTATATAAGTTTAGGGTAGATATTGTAAATATATAAACTAGAAGGGTATAAAGTGAATTATTTTCATAAAAACAAAACCTATCTTTTACTTAAAAATATGACGCAATAGTAGGGAGCTTCATGTGAGTTGTTTCATTTGGGTATTCGTTTTGACTAGTTTGCTGGGTTTACGAATTAAAGTCCTCTGGCTCCTCAAACGTTTACTACATGACCTCTGGATTATGATGACCTGAACAGTGTTATGTTATAACTATAATCTAAAATACTTAACAACGTAACATAATAGTAGGGAGCTTCATATGAGGAGTTATATACTTCTTAATTATGATGGCCCGAATGGTATTATGTTATACCTAATAAATAGTAGGGAGCTTCATGTGAAGAGTTATACTTCTGAATTATGATGGCCTGAACGGTATTATGTTGTAACTAAATTTAGAAGCCCTAAGAGTAATTACTTAAGAAACTTAAAACAAACTAAAGAACTTAAGCCATACATACACACCTACCAAACTCCCAAGACACGTGAGTAAGGCAATCTAGTATCCGAGTCACTTTTCACATCAATCAGATCATCCTTAGGCCCAGGTGAGTTTTCATAGCCTCACTTTTAAATGCTTTACAACCCCTATAAGGCGGATACAGGATTTAAACCGAATACAAGTCTTTTTCTTTGGTTATTGCACGAGTGTTACTTTCTGCCACCGTTATATAACTAAAATTCATGAACCATAATCACTTGCAAGTGAACGCGAATATAGTTGATAGATCTATTAGAGTTGGACAACTCCCATTGGTTTGCCCCGTCCGGGTACCAAAGTACTATATTTGAAATCACCACTTTAGGTTTAACTTTGGCAAGTTAACCTTATCTCCGTCCCGTCATGTAAGGGTCTGCAGCGCCCCATGACCTGGACATGTATAGTGCAGTCTCATGAGCTTAGTGCAATAACTCTTTTTTCATGATAATTGTATATGCATTGCAATTATCATAAACACTGCATTTTCCTTCAAGGGTGTAACAACTGAACCCTGTGGAACTTGTATTCACACTCTCACTTAAACCTATGACTCTCACTCAACACCTAGTGTTGACTTTTAAACATGTATCCTAGGTATTTAGCTGTTACGGAATCAATGGCACGAAGCGGCACTGAACTTGGAGGACTTTCAACCCTGTTATCATTCAAAATGCTACTTTCATACTTAGATTTACGGGACCTCTTCTTAATAAAAACTATGATATTTTAATGAATGATAACTCATTTTATAAAAACATCTCTTTTTGAGTTGTTTTCTATTATTGTGACTGTGATTCCATAAAGTAATACCCCATATCTAAATCCGCTGCGATCTGTGAAAATGGGGGTGTTACATAATGTGGGAGGATCTGGGCGAGGTCTTGGGTCTAGGCGAGGTTCTAAACGAGAATGTTGGAGGATCTGGGCAAGGTCTTGGGTTTAGGTGAGGTTCTAAGCGAGAATGTGAGCGTGTGGGAGTTGAGTCAAGCGAGGTGGAGTTGCTTCAGGTGAAGGCATACTTCGGAATGAATTTTTATAACAATTTACCATAGTGGTAGACCACCAACTACTCTGACTTTTTTAGGAGCGTCTTTGACTTATTAGTTAAATTGTCACTAAGTGAAAACCAAGTTGGAAAACCACTAATTCATTTCTATTATAAAATAAATACGAAGTACTATGATAACCAGGTTTTGTATTAAAAAATATGTTCATGCATGATTTGCTATAAAAAGGTTGCTAATCAAACCATGTCAACACATAAAAAAACAATTCTCAGTCTTGAAAAGTAAAAGAGTGTGTCGATATGAGAAACATTAGGGTGTTGAGGTATTGGCCTCAACTTGTGTAAGTTTTAGCTTTCTTCTTATTTGTGGGGAAAGTTATTGTCGGGCAAGTTATGTGGGGCGAGTTATGGGAAAATGAAAATGTTGACAATTACATATTTTGGTCATTTTGGTAATGTACGTTAAAAAGGTTCATTTCTGTAAAATCACATTCACTTTGGTAATTAGTTTATAGAAAAAAGGTTTGCAAGTGGGACACCAAATAAGCACACCGCCAACAAAACAAAAGAGTAGGAGGGCCAATCTTGGCGGTTTGACAGAAGATATCACCAACCAACAACAGTTGCCCGCTGTTCTTTTCTGACATTGATTATACCTCCCATCCATTTCACAAAGATATTTGAAGGTAATTGTGATTCTGTTTAAATAATGTTACATTCTGACTTTCTTTGCTGATATATTTTGTTATTATTTGTTATAAATTGGTGCAAAAGGTGATTGTTTAGTCGTAAAGCTGAATATTTGTTACCCTCAAATAGATAATTGTCCAAACTTTTTTTTAATCTTCCTATGATCGCATTTGGAATGGACATATAGCCAAGATATGTTGCTAGGACCTACTCAAGCCAAGCGCTTAATTGGCCTAGGCTGGAGGTTTTGGGACATTCTTTAGTACATAAAACCTTTTTATATAAGGCAAGGCCAACTCTTATGGCAAATTCAACCTATCCCGACATGTCAATTATTGACTTATTCTCAACGAATGATTTTTACCTCATGACTAGTTCTATCTTGTATTAGCAATATCATTTTACATACAAAAAGACATGTCCATCCTGTTTACATTGCTTGCTACCGCTACAGCTAATCAGGCATAGGGAGGAAGTTAATCTTTGTTGGCAATTTAAGGTGTCTACCTACACATGCTTTATGTCTTATGAGTTATGATGATGACAAGGAATGACAGACTGAATTTTTTCAGGCATTTGTTTCCATTTTGAAGGTCAACACCAAGTCATATACAAGTAATTGAAGGTCGTTTTTGGTCTCTTAACAACTTAGCTTGTAACCTCATGCTCATAAGTTAATTCAAACATCCATCAACAGCTTATGAGCTTATTTTTCATAAGCTATAAGTTGCTTGTTGAACTTAAGCATAAGTCCACAAAATAAGCTCAGACAAACACCTCTTAAAGCAATGCGATTAGATGAAAACTTTTTCCATTACTCCGTAATAACCTTCTTCATCCTCAGCCCACTAACCTTCATCTCATGTCGTTACATAACCGCCTCGTACGGCAAACACCACCACAAAGGCTGGGGACCCACACTTCCACCATCATTAGCATGGTTCTTTATGGAAAGCCCCACTCTTTGGTTCACCCTTATTCTCTATCCATTAGGTCAACATTATTCTAATCCAAAATCCATACTACTAATCTCAACTTTCCTTTTACATTACATACATCGTACTATCATATACCCTCTTCGCTTACGAAGAAAACCCACCAACGGATACCTCATCAGTGTCGCAGGTATTGCATTTGGGTATAATATATTTAATTCTTACTTACAGACGAGAGGGGTGCCGCACTATGCTGTTTATGCGAATGATTATTGCTTTTAGTGGCGGTTTTGTTGTGGTTTTGTGGTGTTTATTATAGGTATGTTCGTGAATGTGAACTCTGATATGATGTTGGTGAGACTGAAAGAAGAGGGTTTTTAGTGTTAGGTATAAGATTCCTTTTGGCGGGTTATTTGAATATGTGAGTTGTGCTAATTATTTTGGGGAAATTGTGGAGTTGTTGGGTTGGAGTTGGATGACCGGGTCGGCAGTGAGGTTTGGGTTTTTGTTGTACACATGTGCTAATTTGGTTCCAAGGGCACGTGCAAATCATATTTGGTATTTGGAAAAGTTTGGTGAAGATTATCCCAATGAGAGGAAAATTGTGATTCCGTTTTTGTATTGATTTATTTAGGGGTGTTTAAGATTTTGATTTGTTTGGAATTGGCGATTGTTAAGATTTTGGTTTGTTGTGGGTTTGAATAAATTTATAATGTATTTGTTTTAGAGTCACCTTCTTTGCAGTTCTATATGATTGTCAAAGAATGTTGTGTTGCATTTTTAAGTTGCAAAGAAACGAAACTTGGGCTTGAATTTCTGGAAACCACATCTGCCCAGGCGCACATATGCTGCTCTCTCAAATAATCTTATCCATCTTCTGCAGAATGGGAAAAAGGATAGGCTGATACTAAGATTCATATGTAGAGTTGACAAGAAATCCACCCTTTAGACAGCACGCCAAAGAAAGAGACAAAAACGTCAAACAGATATGAAAACAGGAGGTAGGTTAGCTGCTAAGCTTTCAAAATAAGGTAAAATGTTCTTAGTTTTAACTTGTGTCTTTTATGTTCAGCTGTAAGCAGAAATATGTCTGATAATATTATTACTTTTATTATCAGATAAAATGTAGCATTGGGCTACTGAGTGACAGGTTTAATGAGACATTGAGCTCTCTAGTTAGAGTAATTGAATGTGAAATGCGTGAATAGACTTGTTTCTGTAAGCTTTCTCAAAGTAAAAAAAATATTTTATGACTGAAAATGATTCACCACAAGATGAGGAAACAATCTGATGGAACCCGAGAGCAATGGACGGATATCAAGTTCTTTATTGACCATGGACGGATATCAAGTCCATTCTCTTTTAAACTATCATAATAAGCCATCACCCATATCAACAAAAGATTGCCAAAAATCTTACTAGAACAAAGTATCCTCTGATCACACGTTGCAAAATGGGTAATATTTCAGTGTGGGTTGAAACGGGTTAAAACGTTTGGTGGGCTAACCCATAGGCCATAGCCAAGCTATATTAAATTTAGAGTAAATTGATTGTCCCTGCGGTTCGGGTAAATTGCAAATCAATACATATCCTTTTAAAAATGAACTCATCATCCCTGTAAGAAACTAACAAGTGCACATTTGCCCATTGGCTAAAGTCAAATTACTAAAATACCCTCCGTCGTCCCTTTCACTTTGGTCCCTGTGAGGGTAATTTTGTCAATTAGTTTTGGTCAATGATTAAGAATGCACTTGCAAATTCCCCAGAGGGACGAAGAGTGCACTTTCAAAAGGATGGAGAATGAACAATTTGACCAAACCACAAGGACTATTTTTGAAATTTACTCTTAAATTTATAAATGATATAACTGTTAAATCTGATTAAAAACTAAATTATTATAATAACTAGGCATTTTGACCCGTGTGATCTTGTTTATGATTAAAAGATCTAACTCTTCATTATGTCTGTTTGTCATATGTATTTTAGTGTTAGAGTCCATGTAATATTCGTATGGGCTTAGGCCCGAGTCTAGAACATCCTTTTATTGGTATTCATATAACACATTTACTGATTAATGAAATACACGATTCATTCATAATCCCACATGGTATCACAGCCAAGGTAAAAGCCAATCCTTCACAAAACCCTAACCAATTTTGTCCAGTCTTTTTGTCTTCTTTAAGTCGATCATTGGTACCCTCTCATTACCAGTCGACAGTTGGTTTTGTTTTCTTTTAGTCGACTGTTGGCACCCTTTGTTACTAGTTGTCAGTTGGTGTTTTAAGTCGATCGTTGGTTTAAATTTGATAGCCAGTCGATCTATTGAAGTTCTTTTGATGTTCTCTTGAAGGTCTGTTGCTCAACGTTACATACTTTAGCATCTGTTTGTTTTGCTACTCTTTGTGTTTCCTGTTTCATTCAATCAATCAAACCTTAACCCTAGTTTCTAAGTTATTGTTACATTCAATTGAACCAAACCAAACCCTACTTACTGTCGACCTAACCCTAGCCCTTGTTTCTCAGTTACTGTTACATTCATTAAACCAACACACACAAACAAAGTCACTATGAAAGGATCCAATCCTCCATCACCCGTTATTCTTCTTCCCGACAAACTCATGACTATCAATAACATTCCCACCATTGTTCCAGTCAAGTTAGATGTTGAGGAGATGAATTACTCCTCGTGGACTTATTTTCTGAAGCATCTTTGCAAAGGGTACTCCATCTTGGATCATCTACTGGGCAAGTCTTCAGATGATGCAACATCAAGTGCTCCACCATCACCTCCCGATGCCGAATGGTTAAAGATTGATACCATTGTTCTTTCTTGGATTTTCATCACTTTGTCTCCGACGCTTCAACAATGCCTTGTTAATGAGGATCCTCAAATGGCCAAGGAGGCATGGGACATGCTTGCTTCAATCTTCAATGACAATAAGCGCTCTCGCTGTATTGCATTGAAGGCCGAACTACATGCTATCAAACTTGGGGATTTAAGTATTGATGCTTACTTTCAGAAGAATGAAAACATGGCTACTATTTTATCAAGTTTGGGTTCTCCTATTAGCAATGATGGCATTGTTACTTTTTCCTTGGAAGGGTTTCCCGCGAAGTATGATAGTGTTTCAACTATCATTGCTCATCGTGAAGTTTTTCCGTATCTTAAAATGGTGCGGTCCATGCTTACAACGGAAGAGATGCGTTTAAAGACTCGTGAACTAGATACTCTTGTTGATTCTAGCTCTTCTTCACCAATGGTTTTGTTAGCCAACTCAAGTCCTACTACTCGATATACTTCGACACCTAATGAAAAGGTCAATAAACTATGCTTCAATTTCCTTCAAGGGTCATGTCGGTTTGGGATTTATTGCAAATTCATTCATGATGGTATTCGTAATAATCCGTCTAAACGTCCCTCCACTGTTACTGCTCCTATATGCAACAATTTGTCATCCCATGATTTAGTTACTCTTCAAACTTTATTAGCTAAAATAGCTCTTCAAGGTACTTTGAATGGGGGAGACACAAACCAATTCAGTGCTCGTAATAATTTGCAACTTTCCAGTGGGACATCACAACCTTTAGCATGTCATGTTACACCTCCTGGTTTTGGTAATTCGGTTCATAATCTGTCTTCCGATACATGCGAGGGGGGTCATTTTATGGCAGGTAACGTGAGGCAGGGGGTCAGTTTGGTGCTGGGTCACATCCCTCAGTTCAAATAGGGCAGGGGGTCAGTTTGGTGCTGGGTCACATCCCTCGGTTCAAATAGGGCAGGGGGTCAGTTTGGTGCTTTACATGGGGTTCAGTTTGGTGCTTCACAGGGGGGTCAGTTTGGTGCTTCACAGGGTGATCAACTTCAGGCGACAGGGGGTCCTTTTGTGGCAGGTTCGCAGCAGAGGGTTCATCATAGATGGGTCAGTTTTCCATGGGGAGTTCTTAGCTAGTTCTTAATGGTGTAATAGGTTCTCAGCAGGGGGGTTCAATACCAGGCCAAGAAACAATCTTGCCACATGCTTTTACTACTAAAACACTTCATGATCCTGCAGTCGGCAACTGGAATATGGACACAGGTGCGTCCTCTCATATTAATGATGATATTAAGTTTCTTAGTGATGCTTTTAATTCGTGTATTTACCCATCTGTTGTGGTTGGTGACGGGCATTCTATTCCCGTTATCAACTCTGGCCATAGCATTTTGCCTACTCCTGTGATGCGTGGAATTGCGAGCATAAAAGGTTTTAATTCTCAAGGGATCTTGAGAAGCTTGCAATCCCCACCAAGCAGTGTACCTGACCGTTGTAGTATAGTATAGTGACAAGTACCGGGGGATTGATCGTTCAACTCAAAGAATAGTGTTTGCTAGGGTTAAAACTCAATTAAACTAGGTCGAGAGATGAGGGATGATACTTTTTGTACTTTTATCTTTTAAGGAAAGCAAATAAAAATCTCGGGTTTTAAAGGAGTGAGCGGGATTAGTTGCTAATCAACTAACCCAAATAACTACAGATACAATCAAAATAAAATGAAATGAACTAAAAGTAAATGTGGCGAAAACAATAATAAGCGAAAATGTGTTTACTTAGATTTCACTACTCCCTAGCTATCTTTTACCGGTTGATTAGTTTGTTACAGTGCATGGATGACGGGTTATATTCCTTAATACCATTCGTAGGGCCGTGTACGATCTTCCCTAACTCTATAAGCTTCTACCTCTTCCTATGTCGAGCCGACTACTAGCTCCTAACATGGCCTCATTAGTAGTTACCTATGCATTAAATATAACCAATTTATCGTAGTACACCTCCGATCATTTTTCTTCAGCCTAACATCGAATTCATTCATCCACAACAATTATAAACAAATAACCAACCAATAATCAATATCTAAGTTTCAATACATCTAAGCAAATACAAAGAAAACCTAGCCTAGCATGTTAAAGAGAAGAGAAGCATAAGATATAATCAAACAAGACATAGACTTATTGAATAATTGTTGGAAAACTTGTCTTCATTTAAGCATGGATGAAACAAGGGTTTAAAACCCTCAAAATTGCAGTAAAATTCATCTAGGGTTTTCTCCCTTCAAAGTTGCACATAATGAATGAAAACTAGAAAAGTATATATAGATTTTACACTCTGACGGCGTCAAGAGTGACGTCTGACGCCGTCAACTCGCCGCCAAAATAATACTCGTATTGCCTAGATCCACTTCTAATGTTATCATGAGTAAACTTGGTCTTGGCCGTCACATGCAAATTACTCTTGACGGCCTTAGTGACGCCGTCATGTACAATTCTTCAAAAACCTCTCTGGCGCATCACGTGTAACTTAATTTATCCACCTCTTTGTCAAGTTTTGACGCCGTCACTAGTAATCCTTGACGCTGTCAGGTACAATTTTTAGCATGATTTTGAGACTTTGTCGTTTTCTTCAACTTTTTCGCTCCAAAAACGTCCAAAATGCTTCTTTTTCTAAATTTCCTCTTAAAAGTATCTAAAATGACAAAAGGAACGATTTAGGGCAATATTTGATCAAATAATCTCGACTTTGGGCTTAAATGACCCCCCAAAAGTGGTACACTTTTCGTCTCATCAAATACCCTTACACTTGAGATTTGCTTGTCCACAAACAAATGCACTTTTATTCTAATCAAAATACAAGCTAGGGGGTCATTTAACACTAATATAAAAGTAATTTCAACAAATAATTGTTCCACTTCAACCAAACAAGCACGGAAATTATACACTAGCACCTCACAAATAGTGTTTAGATACTCACATCTCTCGGGTGTAATAAAGTATATATCACAATATGAAAATGGAAAATATCTCTCACTACATGTCATAGCAAATAGATTACCATAGGCTTGGGAAAAGATCAAACCTCCACCATTTGGCGTAAGCACCTAGGATAAACTATCAAAGAGGTCTTTTAAAAGGGTTATAACGTGAGGTGTAGGGATATGGTAAACACGGTTTTGTTGGATAAAGACAATCTTTATTAGTGGCGAGTTAATCATCTAGGTCAATTACATGTACAATATGGCGTTGCTAAGCCAAGACTCGACTTGACTTAAGCTAATAAAAAACTAATCAAAATATAAAACAAACATAAAAGGAAACGGGATGGTAGTCCGTATGTTTTTTCTTTTTTCTTTTTCTATATTTTTTTATCTTTTTTTTTTTTTTTTTTTTTTTTTTTTTTTTTTTTTTGATTTTTTTTTTAATTTTTTTTTCATATACTCTTGCCCTACCATCCAAAATAATACATAATAGGGGAGTTGCATTCCCCTTAAACTTGAACTTTTACATACTTTGCAATTAACTATTCTAATGACTCGAATCAAGATAATCAAAACACTTGGTGTACTTTTTAAGATTAACGCACATATGAGGGTAATATATGATGTTCTTCCCCATTAATCCATAACAATAGTACTTTACCCATGAGTCCCAATCGTCCCAAAACAATATGTACAAGATATGACTCGACTTAGCGACCATGTAATCAATTAGACAATTAACTACGGGTTTAAACATATAACAATAATACACTAAAGATGAGTGCATACACGGAAGGCAAAGGCGAATTGGTTGCACATTTGGGGTGGATGTTGACATAAATAATGCCTAAAAATATTATTAACATATTATCAATATCTTTATGTTTTGATTATTACAAAATATAAACTCGTAGAACTAAAACTTGTGACTTAAACAAGTATTTAGTGATTAACATTTTCTCTTTACATCTAAATCACTTAAGGTATGAATAAACAAAGTGTTTAGTGCAATTTATGATCAAAGAGAAATTTAATTAAGTATTACAAAGTTTATTTATTTATATAAACATATTATATATTTTTGAAAAACACTTTTGGTAATAAAGAAAAATGTTTTATTCATACTAAATATATGAATTCAAATTTTTAACCAAAATCAGTTAGTTTTTCACCAAATAAACTTTCCCCACTAGAAAACAAAATTTCTGGCCGTTACAGCTGGGCGGCCCCCTTAATTACAAAGGGTGGTCCCCTTAATTTTAAGGGGGCCGGCCTTGATTTAAGAGGACCGGCCACGCTCCTCTGTCAGAATTTGTTGCCTATAAATACCACTTCAAATCTGAAATTTTTCTCACCTTTTTGCACTCCTAAACTTTCTGTTCTAGATCTCCATTTCCAATCTCTAAATCCTTTGATCATACATTCTTAAATCTTTGTTTCAAAGTGATCCAAAGATCATCCTTTCAAGTGCAAGAGAAGAATAATTCTATCCCTCAAGACAAGAAGTATTACAACTTGTTGTGATCTCCACATCTAAGTTGTTAGAGCATCATCATCATATGCATCTCATTGTGTGAATAGTTGTGAATATTTGTTAGAAATACTTTAGCTAGATATATACATATATAGTGTGTTAGGTTAGTAGTTAGTTGTGAAGAAGAAAAGTTAGGAAGAAGATTGGTGTGTAGAAGAAAAATTAGGAAGAAGATTGGTGTGTAGAAGATTGTTGTGAAGAAGATTGGTGTGTAGAAGATAGGTGTGAAGAAAATTGGTGTGTAGGATAGGTGTGAAGAAGTGGTGTGATTAAGTTGTGAATAGGTGTGAAATAGGTGTGTAGAAGGTGTGAATAAGTTGTGACGTAGTTGTGGTGTGTAAGGTTTTCTCCGCCATAAGGGAGCTTGTTGACATAGTGAAGAAAACTCTCGAGTTAGGTGCTCGCGGAGTGGATTGGGGCAAGGAAGGTGACCTTGTAGCTGAACCACTATAAATCTCTTGTCTCGCGGTTCGATCTTTCCAACTCTCATCTATTTCTTTACTTACATTATTATTGCTTTATAGTACATATTTAGTATTGTTCATATTGTGCATGACTTGATTTCATATAGCATCAAATCTATATATTTGAAAACAAAGAAAACTTTCAAACAATCTTTTATAACAAATTAAAAAGACGTAAAACTATTCAACCCCCCTCCCCTTCTAGTTTTCCACAATTGGTATCAAGAGCCACGTCTAGCAAGATTTTTTAAAATATATTGTATTTTAAAACTTGTAACGATCTATGGAATCTTTAAAATATTTAGAAGGGCAATCTATGCAAAGACCACCACTATTTGAAAGCGATGGATTTTTATGTTGGAAAAATAGATTCGAAACTTATGTGAAATCAAAAGATCTTGATCTTTGGCATATTATTACCTTTGGTGATTTTCCCCCTATTTAATATAATGTTGAAACTAAAATGGATGAAATTATATATTTTGAAAAACAAAATGATGATTTGAAAAAGAAACTAGCAAAAAATAATGAGGCTAAAATGGTCATTTATAATGCGTTACCACGCAAAGAATATGAAAGAATTTTTATGTGTAAAACCGCAAAAGAAATTTGGGATTCTTTACTAATTACTCACCAAGGTAATAGTCAAGTTAAGGATAACAAAATAGATCTTCTTGTAAAACAACATGAACAATTTACGATTCCGGAAGAGGAATCAATTGATAATGCTTTTGCTAAATTTAACACTATTATCACAAGTTTAAAAGCACTTGATGAGACATTTTCTAGTAAAAATTGTGTTAGGAAATTTCTTAGGGCATTGCATCCGAAATGGCGAGCTAAGGTCACGGCAATTGAAGAATCAAAGAACTTGATGACGTTATCACTAGATGAACTTATTGGCAACTTGAAGGTCCATGAAGAAATTATAAGAAGAGATTCGGAAAGGGTCAAAGTCAAGAAAGAACAAACCAAATCCATTGCTCTAAAAGCCAAAAAGGAACCTAGTGATATTGATGATTCAAGTGACTAAAGTGAAGACGAAGAATATGCAATGGCCGTAAGAGAATTCAAAAAATTCTTCAAGAGACGAGGAAGATTCACTAGATCATCACGAGACGAAAGAAAACTGTTCCAAAGAAATAGAAGCAACAACTACGGGAAAAGAAAGTGCTTTAGATGTGGAAGTCCAAATCATCTCATTGGCGAATGTCTAAAGCCGCCGGGTTATGAAAATCAAGGCGCATTTGTTAGTGGAACATGGAGTGATAGTGACAAAGAAGAAGTAGAAAAGCCAAGAGATGAAAAGTGTTTTATGGCAAAAGGAACCGACGAAATATGTTTGGGAATTGAATTGGAGCCTGATGAGTGGATCAAGGATAGCGGATGTTTGAGGCACATGACGGGGAACCGCAAGCTATTCTCTACATACAAGGCATATAATGGAGGTAACGTTATTTTCGGTAGTGACTTGCGTGGAAAAATCATTGGCAAAGGTACGATTTCTCAAGACTCACTTACTATTGAAAATGTAGAGCATGTAGATAATTTAACATATAACTTGCTTAGTATAGGACAAATATGTGATAATAAATGTAGAGTCACTTTTACCGAAGAGGATAGCGAAATAGTTAAGAATGGAAAAATTATAGGTAGAGGAATTAGGAAAGGAGTCATATATGTTATAAAAAATTTGAAATATTTAGTAAAATGATTCAAAATAAATTAGGATGCACAATAGTAGCCATTAGGACGGACCATGGTAGGGAATTTGACAACGAAGTACAATTCGGAAAATATTGTGATTTAAATGGAATATCTCACAATTTCTCCGCTCCTCGTACTCCTCAATCAAATGGCGTAGTTGAAAGAAAAAATAGGTCACTACAAGAAATGAGTAGAATAATGTTAAATGAACAATCCATCCCACAAAAATTTTGGTGTCACGCCGTAGATACTTCAACATATATTATTAATAGGGTATCAATTAGGAGAATTCTAGGAAAAACTCCTTATGAGTTACTAAGAGGTAGAAAATCAAACTTAAGCTACTTTAGGGTATTTGGAAGTAAATGCTATATTCTAAACACTAAGGATTACCTCACTAAGTTTGATCCAAAATCATATGAAGGAATATTTTTAGGATACTCACAAAATAATAAAGCATACATAATACTTAACAAACACTCCATGAAAGTAGAAGAATTACTAAATGTAACATTTGATGAAACACCACCACCTCCTAAAACTTTGCCTTTAGAAGATGATGACTTAGTTGAAGAAGAAGCTATTGAGGTTAGTAAAACAAAACCCATATGAAATGATAATGAAGACATTAACTTAAAAAATAACGAAATTGTAAATGTTAAAGAATCTAGGTCACATCCACTAGATAATATAATACGACATCTTAACCAAAGAACCCTTAGGTCACAAGCTCAAGATAAAAATAATTTCTTTTGTTTCCTCTCAGCAATAGAACCTAAGAATATTAATGAGGCTTTAAAAGATGAAAGTTGTGTTATAGCTATGCAAGAAGAATTAAACCAATTTAAGGCAAATGATGTTTGAGAATTAGTTCCAAATCCAATGAATATGTCCATCATAGGAACTAAATGGGTATATAGGAATAAATTAGATGAAAATGGAGTAGTTACTAGGAATAAAGCTAGGTTAGTTGCCCAAGGTTATAATCAACAAGAAGGAATTGATTATGACGAAACTTATGCACCCGTAGCTAGATTAGAATCCATTAGGATACTACTTGCCTATGCATGCGCCCTAGATTTTAAGTTATTCCAAATGGACGTGAAAAGTGCATTCCTTAACGGTTTTATCAATGAGGAGGTATATGTGGCACAACCTCCAGGATTCATTGACTTTGCAAAACCTGATTATGTTTATAAGTTAAAGAAAGCTTTGTATGGACTCAAACAAGCTCCCAAAGCTTGGTATGATCGATTAAAAGCTTTTCTTATTAAACATGATTATTCCATGAGAATGGTAGATAACACTCTTTTCACTAAAAGGAAAGACCCAAATCTCATCATTGTTCAAATATATGTTGATGACATTATATTTGGATCGACTTGTCAAGACATGTGTGATGAATTTGCCAAAATCATGCATGATGAGTTTGAGATGAGTATGATGGGTGAACTTAACTTCTTTCTAGGAATCACATGAACATCATTTTCCTTGCATTGTTGACTAATGCTAAAAACATTTTCTTCCAAAATCATGCATAAATTCTCACATAAATTGTCAAGGTATATAATCTAATATATATCTTTGACATTAATGATCGAGCAAAAATCGAATCAAGGAGATTTTGGATTGTTTCTAAATAAATTTTTGTTGTTGTTTAGAAGTCGAAACAATCACAACTCCACATTTTTTTGCATATAGGCACACACTAGGACAAAATCACTCATAATATTGTCATCTTGTTTCATCACTAGATTTTTGACTCACTAGTTGCCTTTGCCTTTGATCTAAGATAGTTGCCTTAGGAAGCTTAAGTGCTCTTGCCTTCATTTGTCTCTTTTAGCTTAATATGTGTTGCTTGTTTGCTCTTTTACTTAAGTGTTTTTGCATGCATGCTATATCTTGATTAGATTAGATGTTATATTGCCGAAAGGAATTGAACTTGCTTGAATCCAAATCCAAAAACACAACCTTTCTGTAAATTTTCTGCCAAAAACCCTTTTCTGGCAATCTGGGAACCATCAGATGGGCGGCCCCCTTAATTATGTAAGGCGGCCCCCTTAATTTTAGGGGGACCGCCCCCTAATTAAGGGAACCGGCCATCTGCTGGACGGATTTACAGAATCTTTTCTGCTTTTTAGCCCATTTCAACCTACATTTCTCATTTTTCACCAACACATTTTGTCCTAATCTCCCAAACAAACTTTATCCATCCATAAACACACAAATCTTACACTATAAATATCCCAATTCCTCCACACTCCCCATTCATCCATTCATGACTTCTCTAAACAAACCAAAACCAAAAGCCTCAAGGCTTACAAGAATGACGGAAAAACCCGTTTGGCCAAAAAAAAGCCCTCTAAACAAATCCATCATAACGAATGAAGTTGGAAATCACTCAACACCTCCAACCACTTACTTCCCAAACTTTACACCAAATTCACAAGGACATTCATTTGATCCTCTTTACAAACCATATAACATTGGCCAAACATCTTCCTTCATGCCAAACCACTCATCTCATCCTCCAACCATTTATAATGATCCATACAAGTTTGATCAACCATCCAACAACAATTACAACTACACAAACCCAATTCATCCATATCAACACATTGACTCTCTCCGCATTGCCACGGAAAAGTAAAAGTTCCGTGATGAAATATCCCAAATCCATGATCTTAGTGATCTCAATGCCATGCATCTTGCACAACGCAACAAAGGGCAACCTCCATCATCACCCTACAACAATTGCCTACTGTAACACCCCCAATTCATGATGCAGCGGAATTCAAACTGGGTGTTACTCGATGGCACAATAGTCTCAATAATAGAAAACGAACTCTAATTGAGGCGTTTTAAAAGATTTGTCATTCAAATTATATAAATATCAGAGATTACAAAATGAGGTCCCAGATGGTTCCATGTTTACAAATTACATTAAATGAGTTTTCGAATGATAATAAAATTTATAGCCTCTTGAATATCCGTGCCCTTCCGTGCCATCCTTGATCATCATGGACCTGAAATACATGCTTAAGAGGTCAACACAAAGGTTGAGTGATATTCATAGAGTTTGTTTAATGGTTGAACACGATATGTTGGTAGTATGAGTTAATTAGACTCATGCTCATGGTTGGAAAACAAAACAGTTATTATTATCACACTAAGCTTATGACACCAAAACGTTAACGTGTACCAATATCAATTGGCGGAGTTATCCCGGTAGGTACTTTGCCGTCATACCCATGTTTCAAATATTAATGCATTTGTTTGAACTTAATCAACACAAATGGGATTCGTCAATCCCAATAGGCCTATTTACAATATTCGCGCTCACTTGCAAGTAACCCTCGCAAGTGATTAAATGGTTCATAATAAGGGATCTTGGATTGGCAAGGATGTTACTTAGTGATAATAAAACAATCAGGCAAGCATACAATTGAAAAGCATTGTGTTCGGTTGAAAAATAATAGCATGTATTCCCCCCAAGGGTTTGTAAAACAATTAAGTAATGGAAAGTGGGGCTATGAACTCACCGTGAGTTGGATGATGTTTAATGAGAATGATGGATATGCTGTGAGAACTTCTACGAGCAACCTAGAATGATTGTTGCAACTTAGGTTTGGAATAATGTCTAAGAAAATGAAGAATTTCCTATATATGTCTTGCATTTAGTCCATGATGTAGTACTTAGTATAGTGTAAGTCTTTGAAAAGAAATGGTTCATGAAACATGTATAGTTTATATATCGCTTACTACCGTTCGGGCCGACATAATTCAGAAGTCATGTAGTAAACATTCGAGGAGCCAGGACACTTTAATTCATAAATCCACAACTCATCTCGACGGCTTACTTAATGAACTCCTCACATGAGGCTCCCTACTATTGTAGTATTTGATAAATATATATATATATATATATATATATATATATATATATATATATATATATATATATATATATATATATATATATATATATATATATATATATATATATATATATAGGTTTTGATCCTAAAAGTTACATGTCCAATATTTGAATAAACTTAGGAAAGTTTATTTTTACATGAAGATTGTTATTAGGATGAGTTTCTTGAGTTTTGTATGACAATTACTTGTAAGATCTCATGGTTCTTTAGATGAAGTAGATCCAAATTGTATGTTTAAGTTATCGCCAACTCTTTAGCTCATGTTTTCGCCTAAGTAAGTTTATATGGTCATTTAGTCATGGCCTTGCCATGACCTTTGGTCATTGTTCCATGGTCTTGAGACTCAACCTTGGCTTTAGCCATGGTTGTGGTCTTGAATTTAGGTCATTAGACCTCTTGGTCTTATTAAACCATAACTATTATATAGTGACTTTGGTATATAAAATAGCTGTTAAGAAACTGAAGAAAATCTCATTCGTTATTGGTTTTCTAGATACGTGCTCCTGTTTTTTTGAAGAAAACGTGATTCCGGACAACTTTCATGTTTTAACTTTTTCGTGAATCGGACCAGAAGGGCCTCTTTTTGTGTGTTTACGTTCTGTCACAGAAGGTATTTAGGCAGTTTTGGTAACTTCAAATGGTCATAACTTTTTACTCATGTACTCATTTTAAGTGGTTCAAATTGCTATGGTTTCCTTGTTAAGTCCTCTCCTACAATATGTAATTTCCCAATATCATGATTATACCATTTTGATCAGATTTCACCAAGAAAATCACTAGTTTAGTTGTTTAAATAACATAAGTTAACATATATATACCAATACTTGTTTTACTCATTTTTAAACATCATGGACATAATCACAAGACAAAATATAGCATGAATGATATGTAAATAGCATGAATATGATATTTAACAAGTAGTATGTGAGGGTTTTGCTTACAACTTTTGGCTTTCAATAAAGAAAGGTAAGTAACATGTAAGGTAAGGACTTTGATTGACTTAAGCTTCACCCTACTTCACTTCATGCAATCTTTCTACCCTTGTATTCTTGAAAGAGAGATGATGAAAGTTGAGGTGACTTGAGTAGATTCAAACTCAAGAGAAATAACCAAAGTTTCTAGGGTTTGGAAGTAGTTTTGATGAATCAACACCAAACTAGAGTTTCTATGTTGTTGTAGCACTTGAATCTTGCATGAAACTTGGAAGAAATTAGCTAATGAAAGGGTGTTGCTGTGTGTGATATGGGACGGCCAAGGAGGGGGGAAGGGGGTATTTATATGGCTTTGAGGAGGTTACAAGTATTTAGGATATTTTCCTAAACTTGGTGACTAAGTTTTACACATGTAATGATCTAATGGATCAATGGTCAAGATTTAGCCACACAAGGGTGACTCCCCCCCCCTATTGGCGGTTTACAAAACTTAGGGAGGAAGAGTTGGCCTTTGGTTGATATTATCCTAGATATTGAGTTAGTTTTGACTCCGTGAAATGTTAACCGAAAATGATTAAGCCTCAAAACTTAAAACTGGGTATCGTAAAAATGTGGAACTTGAAAGAATGGATAAACATATCAATATACTCCATAATAAAATATAAAATGAGTGCTAGGTTCCATCGGGGTGCTAAAACCCTGCTAAAACTGGAAACACGGGTCTAAAACGCGTAATATGTAAAACGTACGAACATTGTGTAAAATTGAGAAAAGTAAAATGTTACTTTTCTAATACGATAATAATCATTTAAAATGACTTATAATGTCTAGACTGGGCTCAGTCTAGTGTCGGTTGGTATTTAATGTCTTTAAGACATAAAACCGCAAGCCTAAAAATCAAGGAATGATTTACAAAATCAAGGAATGATTTTTGGTCAAAGGAGGAGGGAAAAATATGTTGACTTTTTCCAAAAATGTGAAAACTCAAATCGTCTTAGAAACGCGGTGCAGGTATAGGCTAAGGTTACGGTTAAGTAAAAACGCTTATAAATGAAAATTTCTGTTTCTCACGGCCGAGGTTTATTTGGTCACATTTTTCTAAGTCATGATTAATTCTAAAATAAATCATGAGTGTATCAAACATTTTTCTGATGTGGGGAAAATTAACGCGGTCGAGTTTCGTTGTGCGTCGAATTTTTGAATGACGTTTTACCCTAAAACATGTATTTCCTTAATAACTTTCGCGAAAATGATCTGATAAGTTTCAAACTTTTATTTTGCCATGGAAATGATTTATCATACGAGAATATGAAATAAAAATCAAATTTTAGAAAAATGAATAGTAAAAGTGAATAGTAAAAATGAATAGTGAAATTTTCGGGAATAGAAGTTAACCTGAAAATGCGAATTGTTACAGTCTCTACCCCTTATGGGAACTTCGTCCTGAAGTTCTATGTGCGTTATATGTTGGAGTGGTATCGATGAAGAGGGGTGGTTACTTATGAGGACTAGAGTCTGTGATTACCAGTGATGCAGTTTGATTTGTCTCAGAATACGTGTGTCAATAGAAATTGATAACGTAGTTGAATATCAGTAGAGACCCATATAATAGTCGAATATCAAAGGAAATTGATATAACAGTCGAATATTAATAGAAATTGATATAGTTGTTGTACAGAAATTGATATAGTTGAATATCAAATAGAAATTGATATAGTTGTCAAGTATCAATAGCAATTGATATAGTAGTTGAACAACAACAGCAATTGACATAGGAATCGAATAAATAGAAATTGATATAGTAGTCGAATATAATTAGTAATCGATATAGTAGTCGAATATCAATGGAAACTGGGATAGTAGTTGCAATCATAGCCTAGTAGGTAATCTGTTGTTGTACCTAGTGTTTATTGACTTCATACTTATGTTATTTTTGATACAAATAAGCCCACTTTTTTATAATTCTTTATTTACATAGAGAGGCATCCCAAACAATGTAAATAAAGGAATATAAACTTATGGTTCGGTGATTTACAATTTCTTTATTTAAATGAAAAGGCATCCCAATCCATTCAAATAAGGACATTATAAATCATCCTACTTAAGAATTCCCAACACAACATTCATACTTAGCCGGTGAGTTACAAGGTAGTGTATTACGAGATGATATTGGTGTTCCAAAAGTACAAAATGAATATTCAATCTTGTAAAGCTGATGAGGGTGCTTGTGGTGTAACTAAGGATGATTTGAGCTTTAAAAGTGCATCAAGATCTGTTAATGAGCTTGTGGTTGTAATGGTTGTGAAGATAATGATGTGATATGTTGATGAACAAAATTATGTAGTGTATGCTTAACATTAATATTGGTAGAGATGTCAAGTTTGCTTTAAAATTTTAAGAGACTTTAAAGGTTTATGACAGAATGGTATCCTTAGGACCTAAACAGGATAGTACTTCTACGGGATGAAGAGAAGAATTGATAACTATCCCAAGATAGTAGTTCGGATTATCTCATAAATGAAAACTTTCAAGAATGAAATTAGATAATACAAATAAGGTGTTAAGATCTTGCTGAGTGGTAAGACACTATCGTGTCTCTAGGTCGTTTTAAAGTATTCTGGTGTTTTATTGAGTTCAAGTAGGAAATTAATCTGAATATAACCCTAGTACCACTATTCTTAGTATTTGAAAATTTTAAGTCGAACATGGTTAGTCAGACTATGTTTCACTGTCCCTAGGTTAAATATAGGTGAACTAGTCTATATTTAGCCGAGGTTCGATAAAATTTTCAAATACCTAAATTAGGTATACTTGTGATATGTCCGTTGCTTTTGGGAAACTGTCCACTAAACAAAGGCGATGTCAAACCATTCAGTTGCAAGTCCCGTCCAAACAAGACTTGTAACCTATGTTTTCACATTCCATTGCATAGAAGATAGTACGGGTAGATACGTGTGGAAAGTAAGTTTTAAGTAGTTCTAAAACAGTCCATACTTGGCCAGGATCACGAACTTTTAACAATGAAGGTTTCAGAAGAAAACTTTGATGAATGTAGAGAAAGTTGCTGAACTTTGATGAATTTAGAGAAAGTTGCTGAACTTTGATGAATGTAGAGAAACTTCAGCTTTTGTAGATGATGGATTAGTTTATCCTTTAGAAATATCATATTTCTATTTGGAAATCGATAGATTGTGATGGGTTTTTGATATCATATGAAATGATATTGGTGAGGTGATGGAATAATTCCATAGACCATTGCGCTAATCACAATGTCTCGGAAGTAGATTAGACCATTGTGCAATTCACAATGTTAGGGAAGTAGATTAGACCATTGTGTGGCTCAAAATATTTGAGAAATGATTAAGACCATTGTATCATACAATGTCCGGGAAATAGGGAAGACCATTGTAATTCGTTACAATATCTTGGACATAAAATGTTGGAGTAGGAACATGATTGGGAGAATGTGGTTGTGTCGAAATACCCTAGAATAGGCATACGCAGATATGTTTAGTCCATTGTCTAGATAAAATGATTGAAAATAAATCGAGTGTATATATCAATATACTAATATGTTCATTTAGTATAAAATGCTTACGGGGAAATGCTCAATTATGCTAAGGGTACATATATCCATATGCTAACATGTTTGTGTAGTATAAAATGCTTAATAAGTCCATAATCGTCTGGAGGATGGAAGACACGGAGAGCGGAAGGCTATAAAAATGTTTTTGCTTGTAAGTGTGGTTATAGTTTAGGTCTCAATTAGACCCGTTTCTCTATAACCATGGCTCTGGTACCAATCTGTAACACCCCCAATTCATGATGCTGCGGAATTCAAACTGGGTGTTACTCGACGGCAAAATAGTCACAATAATAGAAAACGAACTCTAATTGAGTCGTTCTAAAAGATTTATCATTCAAATTATATAAATATCAGAGATTACAAAATGAGGTCCCAGATGGTTCCATGTTTACAAATTACATTAAATGAGTTTTCGAATGATAATAAAATTTATAGCCCTTCTGAATATCCGTGCCCTTCTGTGCCATCCTTGATCATCATGGACCTGAAATACATGCTTAAGAGGTCAACACAAAGGTTGAGTGATATTCATAGAGTTTGTTTAATGGTTGAACACAATATGTTGGTAATATGAGTTAATTAGACTCATGCTCATGGTTGGAAAACAAAACAGTTATTATTATCACACTAAGCTTACGACACCAAAACGTTAACGTGTACCAATATCAATCGGTGGAGTTATCCCGGTAGGTACTTTTCCGTCATACCCATGTTTCAAATATTAATGCATTTGTTTGAACTTAGTCAACAAAAATGGGATTCGTCAATCCCAATAGGCCTATTCACAATATTCACGCTCACTTGCAAGTAACCCTCGCAAGTGATTAAATGGTTCATAATAAGGGATCTTGGATTGGCAAGGATGTTACTTAGTGATAATAAAACAATCAGGCAAGCATACAATTGAAAAGCATTGTGTTCGGTTGAAAAATAATAGCATGTATTCTCCCCAAGGGTTTGTAAAACAATTAAGTAATGGAAAGTGGGGCTATGAACTCACCGTGAGTTGGATGATGTTTAATGAGAATCATGGATATGCTGTGAGAACTTCTACGAGCAACCTAGAATAATTGTTGCAACTTAGGTTTTGGAATAATGTCTAAGAATATGAAGAATTTCCTATATATGTCTTGCATTTAGTCCATGATGTAGTACTTAGTATAGTGTAAGTCTTTGAAAAGAAATGGTTCACGAAACATGTATAGTTTATATATCGCTTACTACCGCTCGGACCGACATAATTCAGAAGTCATGTAGTAAACGTTCGAGGAGCCAGGACACTTTAATTCGTAAATCCACAACTCATCTCAACGGCTTACTTAATGAACTCCCCACATGAGGCTCCCTACTATTGTAGTATTTGATAATATATATATATATATATATCTATATATATATATATATATATATATATATATATATATATATATATATATATATATATATAGGTTTTGATCCAAAAAGTTACATGCCCAATATTTGAATAAACTTAGGAAAGTTTATTTTTACATGAAGATTGTTATTAGGATGAGTTTCTTAAGTTTTGTATGACAATTACTTGTAAGATCTCATGGTTCTTTAGATGAAGTAGATCCAAATTGTATGTTTAAGTTATCGCCAACTCTTTAGCTCATGTTTTCGCCTAAGTAAGTTTATATGGTCATTTAGTCATGGCCATGCCGTGACCATTGGTCATTGTTGCATGGTCTTGAGACTCAACCTTGGCTTTAGCCATGGTTGTGGTCTTGAATTTAGGTCATTAGACCTCTTGGTCTTATTAAACCATAACAATTATATAGTGACTTTGGTATATAAATTTCTGGATACGTGCTCATGATTTTTTGAAGAAAACGTGATTCCAGACAACTTTCGTGTTTTAACTTTTTCGTGAATCGGACCAGAAGCGCCTCTTTTTGCGTGTTTAAGTTCTGTCACAGAAGGTATTTAGGCAGTTTTGCCGCAAAGTTTTGGTAACTTCAAATGGACCAGAAGCGCCTCTTTTTGTGTGTTTCCTTGTTAAGTCCTCTACTACAATATGTAATTTCCCAATATCATAATTATACCATTTTGATCAGATTTCACCAAGAAAGTCACTAGTTTACTTGTTTAAATAACATAAGTTAACATATATATATACCAATACTTGTTTTACTCATTTTTAAACATCATGGACATAACCACAAGACAAAATATAGCATGAATGATATGTAAATAGCATGAATATGATATTTAACAAGTAGTATGTTAGGGTTTTGCTTACAACTTTTGGCTTTCAATAGAGAAAGGTAAGTAACATGTAAGGTAAGGACTTTGATTGACTTAAGCTTCACCCTACTTCACTTCATGAAATATTTCTACCCTTGTATTCTTGAAAGAGAGATGATGAAAGTTGAGGTGACTTTAGTAGATTCAAACTCAAGAGAAATCACCAAAGTTTCTAGGGTTTGGAAGTAGTTTTGATGAATCAAAACCAAACTAGTGTTTCTATGTTGTTGTAGCACTTGAATCTTGCATGAAACTTGGAAGAAATTAGCTAATGAAAGGGTGTTGGTGTGTGTGATATGGGACGGCCAAGGAGGGGGGAGGGGGTATTTATATGGCTTTGAGGAGGTTACAAGTATTTAGGATATTTTCCTAGACTTGGTGACTAAGTTTTACACATGTAATGATCTAATGGATCAATGGTCAAGATTTAGCCACACAAGGGTGACTCCCCCCCCTATTGGCGGTTTACAAAACTTAGGGAGGAAGAGTTGGCCTTTGGTTGATATTATCCTAGATATTGAGTTAGTTTTGACTCTGTGAAATGTTAACCGAAAATGATTAAGCCTCAAAACTTAAAACCAGGTATCGTAAAAATTTGGAACATGAAAGAATGGTTAAACATATCAATATACTCCATAATAAAATATAAAATGAGTGGTAGGTTCCATTTGGGTGCTAAAACCCTGCTAAAACTGGAAACACGGGGCTAAAACGCGTAATACGTAAAACGTATGAATATTGTGTAAAATTGAGAAAAGTAAAATGTTACTTTTCTAATATGATAATAATGATTTAAAATGACTTATAATGTCTACACTGGGCTCAGTCTAGTGTTAGGTGGTATTTAATGTCTTTAAGACATAAAACCGTAACCTAAAAATCAAGGAATGATTTTTGGTCAAAGGAGGAGGGAAAAATATGTTGACTTTTTCCAAAAATGTGAAAACTCAAATTGTCTTAGAAACGCGGTGCAGGTATAGGCTAAGGTTACGGCTAAGTAAAAATGCTTAAAAATGAAAATTTCTGTTTCTCACGGCCGAGGTTTATTTGGTCACATTTTTCTCAGTCATTATTAATTCTCAAATAAATCATGAGTGTATCAAACATTTTTCTGATGCGGGGAAAATTAACGCGGTCGAGTTTCGTTGTTCGTAGAATTTTTTAATGACGTTTTACCCTAAAACGTATATTTCCTTAATAACTTTCGCGAAAATGATCTGATGGGTGTCAAACTTTTATTTTGCCATGGAAATGATTTATCATACGAGAATATGAAATAAAAATCAAATTTCGGGAAAATGAATAGTAAAAATGAATAGTGAAATTTTCGGGAATACAAGTTAACCAGAAAATGCGAATTGTTACACCTACCTCACTCTCTCAACTTTGATCAAGTTGCAAACCACACCCACTATTGCCCTTGTTGCATCTTCCTTCAAAAACAGATCCTATACTTGAGTGAAGATATTTCTTGGATTGAATATCTCCTCACTCGTCCTCATTCCATACCACCCTTAACACGATACAACATCGTAAGATCCACCTCTTCCGCTCCATACACCACTCTATATCCCTCTCCATCTAACAACTAAGCTTTATGCTTATGTTCTCCTTCAAGCAATTAAAACAATCAACCATGGGTTGCAAGCAAGTCCAAATGCTCTCTTAGGCAATATAGGACTATGTCTTCTCTTTTGTGTTATTGTAATCAATATGCTTTAAGCATATTGAATGTTATAATGCTAATCATTTTTATGATGCTTGAATGAATCTATTTTTATTTGCATAATTATTGCTTTGCATGTATATGTGTCTTGTTCTCTTCAAATATTTTGTGTAGCCAAGATTTCCATAGCTCATTCCCTTGGTGCTCTCAAATGAGGGGAAGCATACATCAAGGGGGAGCATTCTACCCGTTTAGTCTTCTATCACGAAGCTTACTCGGCATAACCTTTTTGATTTTACAAAAAGGGGGAGAAGAGAAATGTAAACTCTATAATACTTGTCTAGAAATAAATTTTAGAGTTATTGAGTTTAAGGTTTTGTAATAATCAAAAAGGGGGAGATTGTTGACATAAATAATGCCTAAAAACATTATTAATATATTATCAATATCTCTATGTTTTGATTATTACAAAATATAAACTCATAGAACTAAAACTTGTGACTTAAACAAGTATTTAGTGATTAACATTTTCTCTTTACATCCAAATCACTTAAGGTGTGAATAAACAAAGTGTTTAGTGTAATTTATGATCAAAGGGAAATTTAATTAAGTAGTACAAAGTTTATTTATTTATATAAACATATTATATATTTTTGAAAAACACTTTTGGTAATAAAGAAAAATGTTTTATTCATACTAAATATATGAATTCAAATTTTTAACCAAAATCAGTTAGTTTTTCACCAAATAAACTTTCTCCACTAGAAAACAAAATTTCTGGCCATTACAGCTGGGCGGCCCCCTTAATTACAAAGGGCGGTCCCCTTAATTTTAAGGGGGCCGGCTTTGATTTAAGGGGACCGGCCATGCTCCTCTGTCAGAATTTGTTGCCTATAAATACCACTTCAAATCTGGAATTTTTCTCACCTTTTTGCACTCCTAAACTTTCTGTTCTAGATCTCCATTTCCAATCTCTAAATCCTTTGATCATATATTCTTAAATCTTTGTTTCAAAGTGATCCAAAGATCATCCTTTCAAGTGCAAGAGAAGAATACTTCTATCCCTCAAGACAAGAAGTATTACAACTTGTTGTGATCTCTACATCTAAGTTGTTAGAGCATCATCATCATATACATCTCATTGTGTGAAAAGTTGTGAATATTTGTTAGAAGATAGTTTAGCTAGATATATACATATATAGTGTGTTAGGTTAGTAGTTAGTTGTGAAGAAGAAAAGTTAGGAAGAAGATTGGTGTGTAGAAGATTGTTGTGAAGAAGATTGGTGTGTAGAATATAGGTGTGAAGAAAATTGGTGTGTAGGAGATAGGTGTGAAGAAGTGGTGTGATTAAGTTGTGAATAGGTGTGAAATAGGTGTGTAGAAGGTGTGAAAAGTTGTGACGTAGTTGTGGTTTGTAAATTGGTGTGTAAGGTTTTCTCCGCCATAAGGGAGCTTGTTGACATAGTGAAGAAAACTCTCGAGTTAGGTGCTCGGGGAGTGGAGTAGGGCAAGGAAGGTGACCTTGTAGCCGAACCACTATAAATCTCTTGTCTCGCAGTTCGATCTTTCCAACTCTCATCTATTTCGTTACTTACATTATTATTGCTTTATAGTACATATTTAGTGTTTTTCATATTGTGCATGACTTGATTTCATATAGCATCAAATCTATATATTTGAAAACAAAGAAAACTTTCAAACAATCTTTTAAAACAAATTAAAAAGACGTAAAACTATTCAACCCCCCCTTCTAGTTTTCCACAATGGATTATTAACAAATTCTTCCTTTAAGTAAAATACTTAAAGTTAGAAACGAAAAAGATAGGCTCAGATGGGTGTACTAGGGGTATCGTGTTAAGTTTCCGGAAAATTTCTGGAAAAACTCATGCCTTAATTCCTGAAAAGTCCTGCAAAACATCATTATGACTCGATACAAGCATTTGAGTCAAACAACTACTAATATACATGTTCATTTAATATTGTTGTGGTTCATGTTCAATTCCCGTCTTTAAAAACAAATTTAGGTTTCCCTTACACTTATCTTTTGCGAAATACCTTTTTATGAAGTTAAGACAAACAACAAGGTAAAGCATTTTCACAATGTATTATGAAACATGATCCACAAACAATAAAAATAAAGCATGCATACGAAAACAAATAAAATCAAACAAACAAAATATCAAACAAATAATGCTTGGATTGCCTCCCAGGAAGCGCTTTTCTTTATTTACGAGTCTTTTAGCTAGATTCAAGGTCACGGCTATCCAATATGAGTGAGCTCCTCATCGAGGACATCTTTGGGATTAAACTTAGGTTTCAATTTCCTATCGGTTCTCTTAGTTCGATATGACTTCTCGAATTTTTCTCCATCCGGATCATATAGAATCATCTTCATATGCCATGATCCGTCACCTTCCTTAGGTGGCTTGTCCCAATTCCATTTACATTTATCTCCTTCCCTTTTCCACTTGTTCATTCCTAGGTTGATAGGCATCACTCCTAGGAATTCAATCATTTTCCTAAAGACTAAGGGATCCTCAAAGGGGTTTAGTTCTTCATCCCTAGCTATGAGTTGCTCTACCAAATGCATCTTGTTTATAAATTCTTCCTCTAAATAAAATGGGCGTTGAGGTCCTATGAAGTCTCTATTAACCTAAGGTCCGTATCTAGATGGTCTCCTATTCACTTCTACCCAGTGCGGCATTGGTTCCTCACTAGTATCATAGGTATGTTTGTTAACATCATAGACCGACCAAGTTTCCCCTTCTCCTACCACTATTCTAGATTCCTTACAATCAATCAACGCACTTGCGGTAGCTAAGAATCCTCTTCCTATCAATAAAGGGCATGTAGTGTCACTAACCATACCAAGAACGTGGAAATCGGCTAACATTGTCAGCCTTCCTATATGTACTAACACATCCTTCACTACCCCAATTGGATATGCTATACTTCCATCCGTAAGCCCCATAATTACCTCTGTTTCATCTAGTTTTCCTGGCTTAAGAGAGGTGCATAGAGATAATGGAAGCAAATTTAGGCTCGACCCAAGATCGGATAATGTGTCAAAAGCCTCAGAATTTCTGATCTTATAGGGTAAAACGAATATGCCCGAATCATCTAATTTTTTAGGAAACTTGTTTTGAACGAAGGCGGTCCCATTCTTACCCAACTTAAGTTTCTCTTCATATTTTTCTAAAAGGGCATTGTAATAGGGAGCACGGGCTAAGACATCAATGACGGGGCGCTCAAGGTGAAGTTCCTTGAAATCTTTGCCAAGGTCTTGTTTAGGAGGTGTTTCAACTATGTTATTAACCGAATTGATGTTATGTGTTACATTCAATTGGTTCTTTTGAAAAATTTGGGTTTGCTTGAAACACTTGCTCACGGCATTGACCGAATAGTATTGTGGACAAGATGTAGGAGACGAAACAGATGATATAGCGTTAACGTTTAGTTTCGGATTCATGATCGTGTTACTTGGGAGTGCTCCCATTTCTCAGTCATTGAGAACTTTCAACAACGTATCAATCTTATTGGTCATCTCACTTTTTTTTGTTTGAAATCGGCTTCAAACTTTGCTAAACGAGTTTCTTGAGATGCCATAAATTTGGACATCAATCATTCAAAATTATTGGTACTACTATAGTTGTTGGAAAGATTGTTGTTGAATGTACAGTTAGAGGGTGGACCGTTTGTTTGATAACGATTAGGTGGAGTGGAATAATTGTTTTGGGGCATGTTTTGGTTTTGTTTCCACCTAAGGTTCGGGTGATTTTTCCAAGAGGGGTTGTATGAATCACCGTAAGGGTTTTGCTCGGGTTTGAAAGTGTACCACTTGTCTCCCGCTCCGTCGGTACGCGAGGATGCGTAATCCGCAAAAGCTTGTTCGGGGAGTTCCATGCAATCACGAGTGTCATGGGGAACACTACATAATTCGAATGAAGAAGTGATTTTGTTCACTTGGCTTGAAGGTTTAGGAGCGTCGTAGGATTTCATAAGAAACTTGACTTGGTCTTCAAGTTCCATGATCCTACGGTCGGGAGTGCTTGAATTGTTCGAAGGCAAAGATATTGCCTTGACCATTTTGTTCAAATCACGGGGATCATTCCAACTTTCGTTGTCATAGAGAGCAAGATCTTCTATGAGTTCCCACGATTCTTCCGCACTTAGATCACAAAGCTTGCCATCGGCCGATTAGTCAATGGTTCGCCTTGTGGAGAGATTGATATGGTCATAGAAAATTTGGACTTGGAGCCAAAGATCTATGCCATGATGAGGGACTTTTTGGAGTAAGTCCTTGAAATGAGACCATGCTTCATAGAGAGTTTCACCTTGACGTTGTTGGAATATCAAGATGTCATTTCTAAGCTTAGTAGTTCTCCCCGGTGGGAAGAATTTAGCAAGGAAACGAGTGGTGAGATCATCCCAAGAGGTGATGGATCCCGTGGGTAAACGCTCAAGCCATTGACTAGCTTGGTCACGTTGAGAGAATTGGAAGAGACGCAATTGGGTCGTCTCTCGAGTTTCAACATCAAGGTCTATGGAATCTACGATTTTGAGGAAATCCTTGAAATGTTGATTAGGATCTTCGGAACGAAGTCCATGGAATGCACATCCGCTTTGCACCAACCAGATGGTGTCGGATCGCAAGGGAGACACATTGGCTCCTTGAGTGAGCTCAATGGTGTTTCGATAGCCTTGGTGGCTAGGACGGGAGTATCTCCTAAAGTTCGGGGTCTAGAAGGTTAGTTAGGTTGTGGTGTATTGATGGGATCAAAGAGATTACCACCTTCCATGATGGTGGATGGCAACGGTTACGAACAAAGGAAACAAAGAAAAAAGATAGACTAAAGAAACCTATAAAAATAAAAATAAAAATCTTACTAGAAAGGAACCTAGCAAGTAGACCTAATAAAAAGAAATTCCAACCTAGACAATAACTATTCCCCGGGCAGCGGCGCCAAAAACTTGATAGGTGGAATTGCGCCCTCGCAAAAGGTTTTACTTCTCAAGGGATCTTGAGAAGCTTGCAATCCCCACCAGGCAGTGTACCTGACTGTTGTAGTATAGTATAGTGACAAGTACCGGGGGATTGATCATTCAACTCAAAGAATAGTGTTCGCTAGGGTTAAAACTCAATTAAATTAGTTCTAGAGATGAGGGATGATTCTTTTTGTATTTTTATATTTTAAGAAAAGCAAATAAAAATCTCGGGTTTTGAAGGAGTGGGCGGAATTAGTTGCTAATCAACTAATCCAAATAACTACAGATGTAATCCAAATATAATAAAATGAACTTAAAAGTAATGTGGCGAAAACAATAATAAGAGAAAATTTGTTTACTTAGATTTCACTACTCCCTAGCTATCTTTTACCGGTTGATTATTTTGTTACAATTGCATGGATGACGGGTTATATTCCTTAATACCATTCGTAGGGCCGTGTACGATCTTCCCTAACTCTATGAGCTTCTACCTCTTCCTATGTCTAGCCGACTACTAGCTCCTAACATGGCCTCATTAGTAGTTACCTATGAATTAAATATAACCAATTTATCGTAGTACACCTCCGATCATGTTTCTTAAGACGTTCAAGCAAGTTACCAATTGGAAGTCTGTCAGTTTTCTTAAGCCTAACATCGAATTCATTCATCCACAACAATTATAAACAAACAACCAACCAATAATCAATATCTAACTTTCATTACATCTAAGCAAACACAAAGAAAACCTAGCCTAGCATGTTAAAGAGAAGATAAGCATAAGATATAATCAAACAGCAATTAGACAAATTGAATGATTGTTGGAAGACTTATCTTCAATAAAGCATGGATGAAACAAGGGTTTGTGGTGTGTATTAATTTACACACATTTTCTTTACCAAATACTAGACCAAAACGACCAAAAACCGACCTTAAAATGCCAAATACGTTGTGTTTTTGTGTTTGTGATATGCAGGTAAGGATATTGTAAAAATGGACAAAACAAAGCAACACGAGCACGAGAGCAGGAGATGGTCAAAAAGTCAAAGCTAGGATTTATAAGTCAACATAAGTCCTTCATGAATTCAAGATTTGTAGAATAAGTCCCTGTGATATATTTTGAGAAGTTGACAAAATCAACCCTTGGATTTTTGAGAATGACAAAATTGGTCCTTTATTATTATTTGATATCAAGTCTGAAAACAAAAATAAGTCCAAGATAATTGTCCAATACAAAAAAAAAAAACAAATGCCCAAATAACACCTCCAAATCCAACACCACAATACCAAAGCCCGATCACAAAAACCAAGACCCGAGCCCATTCTTACCCTGGTCAATCCTTACTTAAAACATAGTCAAACCAATTAAATATATCTTCCTTTTACCCGCGTCCCATTTTTCCCCTTTACCCAAATTACCCAGGTTCTATGAACCCTAGTTACTGTTCACCACACCTATCACCAAATTAACAACAATTAAGGTTAATTAAGTAATTCCGTACTTGCTTCTAGATGATCAGGAGCGTGTCATAGTATGATAGCATCAAAGAAGCACAAAACGGGACAGGTGTCAGCTCACAATTGGCTATACCACGTCATTGGGATCTAATCTAAGGGTTGTAATCATTGGGCAATGATTGGATGGCTTGGATGAGCTTTGAAGAAACACAAGCACACGGATTGCCAAGCTGGCAATCCGTGAACCCCCTCTCTCTAGATCCTTCTCACTTGTAATATAAATAGATGTGTTAGGGCAGTGATTCAGTGTGGAGTTTTGGAATAGCCAAACTCTGCCAAAATTCCTTTAGACCAGTAATTCGTTTTAAATTCATTTTGTAACTCTTGTTATTTGTTAATGGAATTCAGTTTTTGAAATCTAATTTTAACTTATTTCTATCTACTGTTCATTATAACTGCTAATTAGTTTAGAAAATCTCTTTTACAATTCAGCTTATTGTAGTCAGTTAAATAGTTTACCCATGTTTTAAATTCCAATTCAGTTTCAAAAATCATTTCAGAGTTTCATAGAAATTAGTTTACATCAAATCTTGTTTTTAAGTTTCATTCATCATATTTTAGCTTTAAAAAGCTTATGTGAGAGTTTGCTTTATTACATTTGATCATATTTCATTTGGTCAAACATTGATCAACTGTTGAGATTAGTGGTGAATTGGACAAGTTTGACTGAGATTTGGATGCACTCAGCCTGTCAAAAGACAGGCAAGCATAGTGAATCCACCTCTATTCTTGCTGAGGTGGAATAAGCTTTGTATGTTTTGTTTAACTTTCTAGTTTATAGCATTTATCTGTGTTAGTTTGGTTAGCTTGTAGTTTACTGTTTCATTGATTATAATTGTTGTGTAGTAGTAATAATTGGTGTAGTATGGCTTGTTTGTTCATTTGATCTCACCTGTTTTGGAGATCTATTTTCATTAGTCTAATATGAGTAACTGTCTTGGTGTGGATTTGTAAGTTTGCTCTTCTGTTGAATCTAGATGATATTAGGTGTGGATTTAGCTTCTGTTATTGATATTTTAGTTAATTGGATCATTAGTTCAGTAGTTATAGCTTTATGTATGCATATTGTAGTGTAAAGTAACAGTTAAGGCAGTGTTTGGATCAACAAGTTGCTGATAGCTATTGTTGGTGTAGTTCAGTAAAATCATCATCAGTAGTTCTAGTAGCTTTAGTAATAATCAAAAGTTGCATAATAGTGATAGGTTTTTAATAAAAAGTCAATAATCACTTTTATTCCTTTATATTTCTTAACAGTTAGATTTTTCAGTTGCATTATCACTAATAGAAGTAGCATAAGTTGTTAGGATTGCTTTTAGTAGTTGCATTATAGCTTATTACATCAGAGTAAGAGTAGATTAAGATTTTAAAATTCAAAGTAGTCAATATTTCTAGGTCATTAAAAAGTCAACTGTTTTCAGTTTCATACCTTATACAAGCTGCTGATCTATGGCTCAATAAAGGTAGTGAATGGTTGTTTCTCATAGGGTTTTTAGTATTTTTAGAAACTCAGCAGTGCTAGCTTCTAATTGCCCCCATAATCTTGTAGAAAAGAGCTTAATAGGATTGCTTTTTCAGGCCTGCTTATTAGGGGTTTGAGCATGTTTTCTGTTTGGTAAACTAGGCTGCTAGTTCTAATCTGAGCTTGTAATTGAGTTTTATTAGCTTATCTGAGTTCCTTTATAGTTATATGAGAATTTTTATTGGTCTGATTCTTCTGGCATATTCATTTTTGAATTGTGCTTATTGATTAGTTTGAACTAGACTGCTTATTGCTTGCATATCTTGTTTCTGTGCTTTCACTGTTCCTTTCTGAGCTTATTTGAGTCTTATTTAGTCCATTGTATCTGTGTTTAAAGTTTGGTAAAGTTTCTTTGGCAAGTGCTTATAAATAAGCACTTGCCATAAGCTGTTTTTGCTTGAATAAGCACTTCTGCACATCTTTTTCTTTTCAAAATTGTTTTGCAAGCTCATTATAATATTCTAGATTTTCTGTAAATTTTTCATAATTTTCTGAGTTGATTTGATATTTTTCTTAATTTTTCTTTATTTTTAATCATTTTTAATTCATTTTAAATCAACAAAAATTCATAAAAATTCAGAAAAAGCTTTAAAAAATACACAAATATTTTTAGAAATTCTTTTATAACATTTTAGAATTTTTAGAATTAAATTTTTATTTTTCCACTTTATTTTTCTATTTTTCTTTATTTTTAATTCATTTTTAATTCCAAAAATAGGAAATAAATCATAGAAAATAAATAAAAAACCGAAAAAATATTTTTCTTTTTCTTAAAATTCTTTTTTTTAGTTTAAGATTTATAGAAAATTGTTTCACATTTTTAGGATCATTTTTAGAGTAAAAGTTGCATATTATTTCGTACGTTACGTTTAAAAATTACGTGTGCATTTCCGTTTTCACGTTTTTGACTTTTGTGCATATATAGCTTGTACCTTGTGCATATTTCACTATTTCATTTCATATTTTGATTTCACAATCACTTTTTCACTATTCACTTACACTACACGATTCCAAAATCGATAATTCGGATTTTCCATTCGAGCCTTCGTTGGGAGAACGACCCGGGAAATACTTTCACGAGTGTTTCTTCGGAATAATTATATACTATAATTTGACATGCATCAAATTTTTGGCGCCACTGCCAGGGAAGGTCGAAGTGAATTTTTGAATAACGTTTTGAAAAATCGTGTTTTGTTAAGCCTTCCTCTATTTTGTATATATTTTTATAAAAATATAAAAATTGAAAAATTCAAAACACTTTTCCAAAAGTGTTTACAAAATACCAAAAAAATAATAAAATTTACAGCTTCGACTCGACCGAAAGGAAGGGCGTTGTAAACCAAAAAAAGTCTCACAATATAACAAAAACGTGAAATTAGTTGATTATCGGATTATTTCAATTACTACAACCGAATAAGCGGGAAATACGGATAGCTAAGACATTAAATTGCTAGCTGAAGAGAGATCCATTCTTCTCTCCCGTCCCGTCGCGCGTGGTTTTGAAAGAAACGGTTTTTGATTAACGTTACGTTTTAATAAAAAGAAAAACAAAAGAAATAAATAGTTTTTGTGAAAAAAAATATAAAAAACAAAAAGATTTTCTTTTCTCTTTTATTTTTCATTTTCTTTTTAATTTTGCTCGTGGTGTATGCACACCCGTTCTTCTTTTGAGAGTCTTACGTCTCCGTTCTTTAACCCCGAGCGGGTTTTACGACATACAAATCGGGTTCATTTCCTTGACGAAGAGGAGATGAACCAAAACGAACACAACGGACCCCCGCCGATGGGTGGTCCGCAGCACAATGTTATCCCGCCGATGGGACAACAACCGGCATTTGATCCTCATCCGATGGAAGAACAACTCCAATCACCATTCAATGGAGTGAGGAGAGCTATTGTGATTCCGGACATCAATGCCAACTCTAAGATCAATCACGGATTACTCAATTTGATCACGGGTATATCCTTTCACGGGTTCGATCACGAAGACCCCTATGCTCACATCAGAAATTTCACCGACATCACTGAGACCATTAGAATGAACCAAGTTCCTCACGATGTGGTGAAATTGAAGTTATTCCCTTTCTCCATAAAAGGAGCATCCCGGACTTGGCTGGAAAAGGAACCGCCTAATTCCATTCACACTTGGAATGATCTCGCTTCCAAGTTTGTGAATAACTTCTATCCTCCCTCTAAAACTTCTAACCTACATTCTCAAATCTTTCGGTTCCAACAAGCGTTTGATGAGTCGTTTAGTGAAGCTTGGGACCGATTCAAAGATTTGAAGGAAAAATGTCCGAACCATGGGTTTACCGACCTTCAGCAGATTGACACTTTCTATAATGGGTTATGTCATGCTGACCAAGACTCACTCAACTCTGCTGCGGGTGGTAACTTGTTGGCTAAGAACACGAATGATGCTTTCATGATAATTGAGAATAAAGCTCGTGTGAGAATGTCTAGGAATAAACCTCAAGTGTCGAATAATGGTAAAAATAATGATGAATTGGTAAATATGATTGTGGCTTTAACAAAGAAAGTTGATGCAATGTCTATTGAAAAACCAAACCATCAAGTCAATGTGGTTAGTCACGTTTGTGAGACTTGTGGTGGTCCACATTTGTATTATGAATGTCCGGTCACCGGTGCCTTTTCTCATGAGAACGCGTATGCTGCAAACGCGGGTAACAACGGTTACCCACAACCTCAAGGAGACCGTAATCTCCTCAGCTACCGTTCTTCTCATTATCTTGGACCACCCGTTTTCGAACAACAAAACCAAGTCAATCAAGTCAACCAGAACCATAATGTGTAGAATCGTAATAATCAAGGAAATCAAAATCAGAGTCGAGCTAATAACGGTTTTCAAAATCATAATCAAGGGTTTAATCAAAACCGGGGTTTTCAAGGTAATTACAATCAAGGCCCGCCTCAAGGGAACAATTTTCAAAACCAACAAAACCATGGAAACCCTGGGAATTTTCAGAACGCTAATCATGGAAATCAAAATCATGGTAATTTCCAAAACCGTGGGCAGAATTTCAACAATAATCAAAATCAAGGTGTTATTCAAAATCCGTCGCCCACGGAAGATTTGATTAAGCAATTGATTCAAAACCAACAATCTTTTATGGCAAAATATGAAGAATCAACTCGGTTGTTTGCAAATCAAATCAGTGATATTAACAAACGTTTAAATGATCGACCCTCGGGTTCGGGTATTACTTCTTTGCCAAGCAACATGATCGCAAACCCGAGGGGCGAAGTTAAGGCGATCACGACTCGCAGTGGTGCTAAATATGATGGACCCACAGCTCCTACTACCTCTTTTTCTTCGTCTCCTCCTAAGGTAGTAGACTGTGAGACCGAGGCGACAAAGGACCCGGTTCCTCCTATTAATAATGGAGGAGCTGAAAATGTCCAACCTCCGGTTGTCCAAAAGTCAAAAGATAAAGAAAAAGTCGTTTTTGAGAATAATGTGAAATACAAGTCTAATTTTCCATATCCATCAAGATTTAACGATGAAGAGCTCCGTGCAAAGTCTAAAAAACAAATGGAAAAATTTCTGGATATTTTTCAAAAATTGCACTTTGATATAAGTTTTATGGATGCTCTCGTGTATATGCCAAAATTTGCTTCCACGTTCAAAAACCTCATAAGTAATAAAGAGAAATTGCTTGAATTAGCCGAAACGCCGATAAATTCTCAATGTTCCGCGATTCTTTTTAAGAAGCTTCCCGAAAAGCTTGGTGACTCGGGAAAGTTTCTCATTCCATGTTCATTTAAAGATCAAGAAGTTTGTAACGCCCTGGCCGATTCGGGTGCGAGTATTAACCTCATGCCATTATCGATCTATGAACAACTTGGAATGGGGGCTCTTAAACCGACGAGAATGACTTTAGAGATTGCTAATCGATCGATAACTCATCCAGTTGGAATTGCTGAAGACGTTTTTGTTCGTGTGAATTCATGTACTTTTCCGGCAGATTTTGTTGTTGTCAATTTTGAGGCTGATCCGAGAGTTCCTCTAATACTAGGGCGACCGTTTTTACGAACCGATAAAGCCCTAGTAGATCATTTTGAGAATACTCTAACTTTACGACATGATGACGATATAATGATTTTTAAAGCCGATGCTTCAAAATTGAAGAAGTACTCCGTCAAAAGCGTTGATATTTGCGATTATTCCTTTGATGATTTTGTAAAAACTTTCGTCTCCGACTCTTCCCCATCATTTCCTCCGATTAAGGAACTTGATTCTTTTTGGGAAGAGGTCGATGAATTTCTTTCAATTGAAACGATTCTGTTTTCTGAGACTGACGATTCTTACTTTGATTCGGAGGGGGATATTATTTTTCTTGACAATTTTTTGAACGATGAACCGTCAATCCCTCCGGATAAAGTTAAGACGAAGATTGAGCTTATAATTGACGATCCTCTGGAGCCCGAGCTCGAGGAATTTTTACCAGATTTTGAGAGTTTTACCTTTGATACGACTGAAGATATATTGTCTTGATTTTTTTGATCCGGCATTTAAAGCTTTTCATTTTGATATCGATCACTCGGAAGAGACGAGTTGTGGCAGTACCACTTCTCATGCTTTTATCTCTCTTCCGGAGTATGAGTCATTTCGTTTTGATGAATCTGAATATGAAATTGAAAAGTTTTCTAAACCTGAATATGAAAGTTTCAGTTTTGATCTTGAAATTGATCATGATCCGGGTGGTGTGCTTAAAAATGAGAGTTTTTATGAAGATTTTATCCCATCCCTCCCACCCGGAAAAGTTTTTAAAATGAGCTTAAATGATAAGATTCATAATTTCACAATTATGAAGTTTTCTTTTGATGATGATGAGTTTTTCAAGATTGTTATCATGACTTTCTTGCCATTTGTAACGTTTGGTGTGGTTTCTCTTATCCGTCACTCCGTGGGGAGTGAGGATGATGTTTTTGATCCGGGTATCGTTTTTAAAAGTTTTCATCATTAAAATACCATTGGTTATCTCTTTGGGATGGAACTTTCAAATAAATCAATGTTTTTCAAAATATTTTGAATGATAGCTCGAGTGAGATTATTTTTCCACGGATTTTTCCCCAAGGACGATTGAATTTAGGGATCGAGTCAAGCTACGTGACTCGGAAATCAAAAACAAAGCGCTTCGTGGGTGGCAACCCATGCTTATCCAATTTCATCTTCTTATTTTTCTATTTTCTAACAAAAAACGTGAGGAGGGGGTGCCTCTTCTACTCTTGTGTTTCGTGATTGTTTGTGATGTTTGTTAGGATTGTCCGCGATTTATGATGACTCTCGTGCTTGTAATCTTCTCTGCTCGAGTTTCATTCATCGGTGCTTATTGGAAATCCTATATCCGTGAATCTTATCGACTAATGTTTTCTTTGGCATAATTAATAAACGGCCTAGAATTTTGTTAGGATTACCTTAACCCGTAAAAACATTGAGGAAAATGTTTCATTCTAGTCTGGGGGAGGGTGAATCTTCGATTCGATGACCTTGCATTTTTCACAAATGTCGTGCACTCTTGCAACTCCGTTTTTCCACCAAAAAAAATGAAATAAGTTGAAAATTTTCAAAAATTTTGATGAAAAAGTCATGAAAAAGTACAAAAAGATGTGAAAAGTTGAAAAAATTGTGCAAAAATATAATAAAGTTTGAATAAGTGTTTTGACACCTTGTTGACTTTCTAGCTAGCGAGAGTAGGAATAAATATTTTGACTTGACCGGGCGTGTTGAGCCCTAGCTTGTTCCCTTAACCAATGATAATCATATAAGTTTGTGCTAGTCTTGTACACAAGGAGCTATAAAATGCGAATTCTTTCTTAAGAATCTGCAAGTTCCCGTACTTGACTTTATACATGCGCATCTTAGAAGCTTTCGCTAGTCTTTTACATCAGGAGCTAGAAAACGCGAATTCTTCTTCTAGAATTTGCAAGTTTCCGTATCTGACTTTATATATGTGTGGCTGATTATCAGCTAAGTATTCGCGGGTTTCATTATTTGGAATCTTAAATTGCGAAGAGTGAGAAATGATAGAGTTTATTTAGAAGTTAGATGCTAAACATGGAGTAGTGGTTCTCTTTAGAGCTCATAAGAGGTACTTGTGTTTTTTTACTCCCATCAGAAACGTCACCCATATATAATAGATGTTCTAGGTTAATTAGTGGTATTTCGGTTTGAATAATATTTAGTTCTTTGTTTTCTTAAGAGAATTTTTGCTTTAAAAGTTGGGTACATATCAAGGAATATCAAAAATAAGAGCAAAAAGTGAAAAAATCAAAAGTCAAAAGTTGATTATCTATGTGGTTTTGGAGCTACCCGATAAGCTTCCATTGATGTATTGAGAAAATTCAAGAAAGAAAAAAGTGGAAAAAGTGAAAAATGAAAAAAGTGAAAGTTGAAAGTTATGTTGAATAAGAGTTTAAACGTAAATAAGTTGTTGGCGCGTGAGGTGCATGTGAATGATTCTGAATTGGACACATGAGGTGCACGTGTAGTACTCCGCAACTTATATTTATGATGTTGTATCTTCCAAATTCCTTGATGTGGACCGAATTTCTATGGCAGTGGTTCTTAAGAGAAAATGAATAACTACTTATCGTTTTAACTTAGGTATCACTATCGGACTAAAAATTATTGAAACAAGAAAATATGAAGCAATTAATTTCTCAACAAAAATAAAATATTGAGATACAAAAACTTAGGACATGGGAGTAAGGAGTTTCCACAAGTAACTGTTATGAGTAGTGTTAGCATCTAATTTGTAGAGAAGCTGTGATCTCGTTTGTACGCTTAGTTTGGGGACTTGTGAAAAATCAAGGATGACGATTTTTATGCGTACGGTCACTTTTCTATGAAAAGTGTTTCTACTCGTTGACCCTAATAATTATTGGAAAATAATGAAAGTTCAATAAACCGTCACAAGTGTTAAGAATGAAAATTACAAAATAGAAAGTGTAAGTGGAATAAAGGAATAAAGGAAAAATTTTGGAAAACGGAGCGTTTGCGGGAATAAATGATTTTATTACTTCTTTCGAACCTCATTGCTACTTTTCAAAGTTAGTAGAAAGAGTTTTGAGATTATTTATCCCAAAAGCGTGAATTGATCACATTGCGTAAGGACACGACAATACCTTAGTCTGGGGGATTTTGGTGTGTATTAATTTACACACCTTTTCTTTACCAAATACTGGACCAAAACGACCAAAAACCGACCTTAAAATGCCAAATACATTGTGTTTTTGTGTTTGTGATATGCAGATAAAGATATTGTAAAAATGGACAAAACAAAACAACACGAGCACGAGAGCAGGAGATGGTCAAAAAGTCAAAGCCGGGATTTACAAGTCAACATAAGTCCTTCATGAATTCAAGATTTGCAGAATAAGTCCCTGTGATATATTTTGAGAAGTTGACAAAATCAACCCTTGGATTTTTGAGAATGACAAAATTGGTCCTTTATTATTATTTGATATCAAGTCTGAAAACAAAAATAAGTCCAAGATAATTGTCCAATCCACAAAAAAAAAAAAAAAAAAAAAAAAAAAAAGAAAAAAAAAAAGAAGAAACAAATGCCCAAATAACACCTCCAAATCCAACACCACAATACCAAAGCCCAATCACAAAAACCAAAACCCGAGCCCAGTCTTACCCCGGTCAATCCTTACTTAAAACATAGTCAAACCAATTAAATATATCATTCTTTTACCCGCGTCCCATTTTCCCCCTTTACACAAATTACCCAGGTTCTATGAACCCTAGTTACTGTTCACCACACTTATCACCAAATTAACAGCAATTAAGGTCAATTAAGTAATTCCGTACTTGCTTCTAGATGATCAGGAGCGTGTCAGAGTATGATAGCATCAAAGAAGCATAAAACGGAACAGGTGTCAGCTCACAATTGGCTATACCACGTCATTGGGATCTAATCTAAGGGTTGTAATCATTGGGTAATGATTGGATGGATTGGATGAGCTTTGAAGAAACACAAGCACATGGATTGCCAAGCTGGCAATCCGTGAACCCCCTCTCTCTAGATCCTTCTCACTTGTAATATAAATAGATGTGTTAGGGTAATGATTCAGTGTGGAGTTTTGGAATAGCCAAACTCTGCCAAAATTCCTTTAGACCTATAATTCGTTTTAAATTCATTTTGTAACTCTTGTTATTTGTTAACGGAATTCAGTTTTTGAAATCTAATTTTAGCTTATTTCTATCTATTGTTCATTATAATTGCTAATTAGTTTAGAAAATCTCTTTTACAATTCAGCTTATTGTAGTCAGTTAAATAGTTTACTCAAGTTTTAAATTCCAATTCAGTTTCAAAAATCATTTCAGAGTTTCATAGAAATTAGTTTACATCAAAGCTTGTTTTTAAGTTTCATTCATCATATTTTAGCTTTAAAAAGCTTCTGTGAGAGTTTGCTTTATTACATTTGATCATATTTCATTTGGTCAAACATTGGTTAATTTTTGAGATTAGTGGTGAATTGTGGTGAATTGGACAAGTTTGAGTGAGATTTGGATGCACTCAGCCTGTCGAAAGACAGGCAAGCATAGTGAATCCACCTCTATTCTTGCTGAGGTGGAATAAGCTTTGTAAGTTTTGTTTAACTTTCTAGTTTATAGCATTTATCTGTGTTAGTTTGATTAGCTTGTAGTTTTCTATTTCGTTGATTATAATTGCAGTGTAGTAGTAATAATTGGTGTAGTATAGCTTGTTTGTTCATTTGATCTCATCTATTTTGGAGATCTATTTTCATTAGTCTAATATGAGTAACTGTCTTGGTGTGGATTTGTGAGTTTGCTCTTCTGTTGAATCTAGATGATATTAGGTGTGGATTTAGCTTCTGTTATTGATATTTTAGTTAATTGGATCATTAGTTCAGTAGTTATAGCTTTATGTATGCATATTGTAGTGTAAAGTAACAGTTAAGGCAGTGTTTGGATCAACAAGTTGCTGATAGCTATTGTTGGTGTAGTTCAGTAAAATCATCATCAGTAGTTCTAGTAGCTTTAGTAATAATCAAAAGTTGCATAATAGTGATAGGTTTTTAATAAAAAGTCAATAATCACTTTTATTCCTTCATATTTCATAACAATTGGATTTTTCAGTTGCATTATCACTAATAGAAGTAGCATAAGTTGTTAGGATTGCTTTTAGTAGTTGCATTATAGCTTATTACATCAGAGTAAGAGTAGATTAAGATTTTAAAATTCAAAGTAGTCAATATTTCTAGGTCATTAAAAAGTCAACTGTTTTCAGTTTCATACCTTATACAAGCTGCTGATCTATGGCTCAATAAAGGTAGTGAATGGTTATTTCTCATAGGGTTTTTATTATTTTTAGAAACTCAGCAGTGCTAGCTTCTAATTTCCCCCATAATCTTGTAGAAAAAAGCTTATTAGGATTGCTTTTTCAGGCCTGCTTATTAGGGGTTTGAGCATGTTTTCTTTTTGGTAAACTAGGCTGCTAGTTCTAATCTGAGCTTGTAATTGAGTTTTATTAGCTTATCTGAGTTCCTTTATAGTTATATGAGAATTGTTATTGGTCTGATTCTTCTGGCTTATTCATTTTTGAATTGTGCTTATTGATTAGTTTGAACTAGACTGCTTATTGCTTGCATCTCTTGTTTTTGTGCTTTCACTGTTCCTTTCTGAGCTTATTTGAGTCTTATTTAGTCCATTGTATCCGTGTTTAAAGTTTGGTAAAATTTCTTTGGCAAGTGCTTATAAATAAGCACTTGCCATAAGCTGTTTTTGCTTGAATAAGCACGTCTGCAAATCTTTTTCTTTTCAAAATTTTTCTGCAAGCTCATTATAATATTCTAGATTTTTTGTAAATTTTTCATAATTTTCTGAGTTGATTTGATATTTTTCTTAATTTTTATTTATTTTTAATCATTTTTAATTCATTTTAAATCAACAAAAATTCATAAAAATTCAGAAAAAGCTTTGAAAAATACAAAAATATTTTTAGAAATTCTTTTATAATATTTTAGAATTTTTAGAATTAATTTTTTATTTTTCTATTTTTCTTTATTTTTAATTCATTTTTAATTCCAAAAATAGGAAATAAATCATAGAAAATAAATAAAAAACCAAAAAAATATTTTTCTTTTTCTTAAAATTCTTTTTATTAGTTTAAGATTTTTAGAAAATTGTTTCACATTTGTAGGATCATTTTTAGAGTAAAAGTTGCGTTTTATTTCATACGTTACGTTTAAAAATTACGTTTGCATTTCCGTTTTCACGTTTTTGACTTTTGTGCATATATAGCTTGTACCTTGTGCATATTTCACTATTTCATTTCATATTTTGATTTCACAATCACTTTTTCACTATTCACTTACACTAAACGATTGCCAAATCGATAATTCGAATTTTCCATTCGAGCCTTCGTTGGGAGAACGACCCGGGAAATACTTTCACGAGTATTTCTTCGGAATAATTATATACTATAATTTGACACGCTTCAGTTTGAAACCCTCGAAAATGTAGTAAAATTCGTCTAGGGTTTTCTCCCTTCAAAGTTGCACATAATGAATAAAAACTAGAAAAATATATATAGATTTTACACTCTGATGGCGTCAAGAGTGAGGTCTGACGCCGTCAACTGGCAGCCAAAATAATACTTGTATTGCCTAGATCCACTTCTGATGGCGTCATGTGTAAACTTGGTCTTGGCCGTCACATGCAAATTACTCTTGACGGCCTTGGTGATGCCGTCATGTACAATTCTTCAAAAACCTCTCTGGCGCGTCACGTGTAACTTAATTTATCCACCTCTTTGTCAAGTCTTGACGCCGTCACTAGTAATCCTTGACGCTGTCAAGTACAATTTTCAGCATGATTTTGAGACTTTGTCGTTTTCTTCACTTTTTCGCTCCCAAAACGTCCAAAATGCTTCCTTTTCTAAACTTCCTTTCATAAGTACCTAAAATGACAAAAGGAACGATTTAGGGCAATATTTGATCAAATAATCTCGACTTTGGGCTTAAATGACCCCCCAAAAGCGGTACACTTTTCGTCTCATCATCCTACCCGCCCTCTTCATTCAAAAATGTCTTAATTACTCCTAATATTGTTAAAAATTTAATATTTGTTCATCAATTTGTTCGTGATAATTATTTTACAGTTGAGTTTGACCCTTTTAGTTTTTCTGTTAAGGAGTTTCAAACGCGTCGGGTGCTGCTCCGCTGTGACAGCAATGGAGATCTTTACCCAGTCACTCAGCCTTCCACCATTCCGCATGCTTTTCTAGCGAGTTAGTATACGTGGCATCAGCTTCTTGGTCATCCAGGAAGTGAAGTGTTACGTCGTGTCCTTTCAAGTAGTTTTATTTCATGTAATAAAGAGAAGTCTCCCGTTCTTTATCATGCTTGTCAGCTTGGCAAACACATGAAACTTCCATTTGTTAGTTCTAATAGATTGGTTCATTCGTCATTTGATATTGTACACTCAGACTTGTGGACTTCCCCAATTCCGCGTCTTTCTGGTTTCAAATATTATGTCTTGTTTTTGGATCATTATTCTCAGTTTGTTTGGGCTTATCCTTTAGTTAATAAATCTGATGTTTTATCTAAATTTAATTTGTTTCGTAGCTTTGTCCGTACTCAATTTAAGTGTGAAATTAAGTCTTTTTAGTGTGACCATGGTGAGGAATTTTATAACCAAGCTTTTCATAAGCTATTTTCAGATAATAGGATTCAATTTCGATTTTCTTGTCCTCGCACCTCTCAACAAAATGGGAAATCCGAAAGGATCATTAGAACATCCGTACTTTGTTGTTTCAAGCACATATTCCTCCTAATTATTGGACTGAGGCTCTTAATATGGTTGTTTATCTTTTAAATGTATTACCATCACGTGCCATTGACAATGAAGTCCCATTTACTCGCCTTTTTGGATTAAAACGTGACTATAGTCTTTTGCGTACTTTTGGGTATCTTTGTTATCCCCACGTCGATACTAATAACAAACTTGGTGCATAGGCAATACCTTCAGTTTTCTTAGGTCATGCTACAAATCATCGTGTTTATCGATGTTCAGATTTGAACACCAATAAAATTATTCTTTCACGTCATGTTACTTTTGATGTGACCGTTTTACCATTTGCCACAAAGCCATCTACTACTGTCAGTAAATCTTATGAATTTTTGGATGACTCATCTAATGTCATTTCCAATATTCTAAGATTGTCTCCCTCCACTTCACCTAATGTTTCAAATGATCCTCAAGATGTCACTACATCTGATGCGCCTCTTGAGCCTCTTAGCCCACTTTGTGCGTCACCAATTGCACCAACTACCTCACCTACTGCCCTTACAACACCACCTACCCTAATATCACCGCCTGTTCTCCCACCCACTGCTTCAATTCACCCCATGGTCACACGTTCTCGTGTCGGGACTACTCGTCCCAATCCTCGTTAAGCTGATCATGTGTCTAGGATTTCTCCTTTACCTAGGTCTCCTAGTGCTGCGTTTAATGATCCCAATTGGCGAAATGCTATGTGTGATGAGCACGATGCACTTATTAATAATAAAACTTGGACTCTTGTACCAAAACCACTGGATGCGAATATAATTCGCAGTATGTGGTTGTTTCGCCACAAGTACTTAGCGGATGGGACTCTTTGTCGCTACAAGGTTCGTCTTGTTGTGAATGGTAGTAATCAGATGGAGGGTGTTGATGTTGATGAGACATTTAGTCCGGTTGTCAAACCCGGTACTATTCGGACAGTTCTAAGTTTAGCTATTTCTCGACATTGGCCGATTCATCAGCTAGATGTCAAGAATGCTTTTTTACATGGGGATTTGGCTGAGAAAGTTTATATGTATCAGCCACCTGGGTTTCGTGATCCTATTCATCCTGATTATGTCTGTTTATTGCAGCGGTCTCTGTATGGTCTTAAGCAAGCACCCCGGGCATGGTTTCAGCGGTTTGCTGCTTATATTACTTATGTTGGGTTTAGTTCTAGCTAATGTGATTCATCTTTATTTATTTACAAACAGGGTGATGATACTGCATTTTTGTTACTCTATGTGGATGATATTGTGCTCACTACTTCATCTAATGGTTTATTACAGCGGCTTATTGCTTTTTTACATATGGAGTTCTCTATGACTGATTAGGGTGCTCTTAATTATTTTTTGGGTGTTTCAGTTACGCATGACTCTTCTGGGATGTTTTTGTTACAGCGTAAATATGCTATGGAGATATTGGAACGTGCACATATGCTTGGTTGTAACCCTTCTCGGACTCCTGTTGATATTGAGTCTAAATTCGGTGTTGATGGAGATCGGTTTTCTGATCCTAAGTTATATCGGAGTCTAGCTGGTTCTTTGCAGTATCTTACTTTTACTAGACCTGATATTTCCTATGCATTGCTGCAGGTTTGTCTTTTCATGCATGATCCTCGGGAGCCTCACCTCTTGGCTCTTAAACGGATATTGAGGTATGTTCGGGGTACACTAGACTACGGTTTACAGTTGTTCTCTTCCTCGACTTCTTCATTGGTTTCTTATTCTGATGCTGATTGGGCTAACTGCCCTACTACTCGGAGATCAACTTCCGGCTATTGTGTTTTTCTGGGCAATAATCTCCTCTCCTGGTCTTCTAAGCGCCAACTGATGCTTTCTCGTTCCAGTGCTAAGGCAGAGTACCGTGGGGTTGCCATTGCTGTTGCTGAGACTTGTTGGTTGCAGAATCTTTTACGTGAGTTGCCCAAACCTTTGCCTTCTGCTACACTAGTCTACTGTAATAATGTTAGTGTCGTTCACTTATCTTCTAAACCGGTTCAGCATCAACATACGAAGCATATAGAGATTGATATTATTTTTTACGGGATTTGTTGCTGCTGGTCAGGTTAAAGTGCTTCATGTACCGTCACGTTATCAGTATGCAGATATTTTTACCAAAGGTTTACCATACTCTTTTTTTCAAGAGTTTAGGAACAATTTGAGTGTCTGGTGTCCTCCCGCTCCAACTGCGGGGGAGTGTTAGTCATATGTATTTTTGTGTTAGAGTCCATGGAATATTCGTATGGGCTTTGGCCCGAGTCTAGAACATCCTTGTATTGGTATTTATATACCACATTTACTGATTAATAGAATACATGATTCATTCATAATCCCACATGTTAGTCGTATGTATTTTAGTGTTAGAATCCATGTAATATTCGTATGGGCTTAGGCCCGAGTCTAGAACATCCTTGTGTTGGTATTTATATACCACATTTACTGATTAATGGAATACACGATTCATTCATAATCCCACAATTAACTCATTTTTTATTCAGAAAATATGTTCGCAGGTTAAAATATAAAAGTTCTAACTATAATTTATATCAATGACATTTAAGACATATCTATACGGGACAAAATATATACAATTGGGTTAAGTCAAAATTAGGTAAAGTTGACCGTTGATTTTCTATAAAAATGTGTGACGAATGATTTCGTCTAAAAATATTAACAAATGAATTTTTGTCAAAAACACAACTTTATAGTTTTATTTATGCATATAATTCTCTTATGTAATAAGTATTTACATTTTATCAATTTTATTATTATTATTATTATTATTATTATTATTATTATTATTATTATTATTATTATTATTATTACTACTACTTACATAGCATATACTCAATGTTTATATATTATAGATAGATATAGATTTATATTTTATTTAGAACGTATTACAGGTCAAAATATAAAAGGTTAAACACTATTTGTGTCAATAACATTTAAGACACATATTTACGGGACATATGTTCAGATTATGTTGACCGATTGATTTTCTATGAAAACGTGTCATAAATGAGTTCGTCTCAAAATATTAACAAATGAATTTGTGTAAAAAAAACATATGCAGTTAATTCTTTTATATAATTCTAAATTCTTATATTATCACTTTTGTAAATATTAGTACTAGGGAGATTTACATGTATATCTTTCTTGAAAGTTGATATTACATAAATATCCTTCTTAATATTGTAATAACATCAACGTCCTTTCTAAATTTTTATAATTACATCAATATCCTTCTCACACTTTTAGAAGGATATATCTGTTCAAAAATCAATTAAATCATAATTATATTGATTTTAGATTATGAAACTTTTATTTATCTTTTATATTGATAATGATCATATTCTTCATGCATACTTTTTGGTCTCGAACGACAAAAGAATGTGATGATGCAATTAAAAAAGTTTGGATATAAATATGAAAGAAAGATTGCTTATATATATTTATTTGTTCATATGCATTTTTTACCTCGATTGAAGAGAGAACATGTTGATTTTTTTGTATATATATGACAATTTAAATGTTTGGGAAGGATATTGATGTTATTTTAAAAGTGTGAGGATGATATTGATATAAATAAAAAAGTTGGGGAAGGAGGGTGTTGACCTGACCAAAAATAATGTAGTGGGAAATTTTTATTACCCTGAGGGGTTCCCTGAATACAGGAAGTTAGTAAAATACCTTCAAAACAATTTTCTCACCACTGCATTCACAAAACCCCCCTCCATAATCTATCATGATTACCTGAGGGAATTCTGGTGCACCGTAGTGGTTGACAACCCTGATGCACCTATGGATGCCACAATGAGGTTCTTAGTGGAGAATGGGACAAAGTCCCTCACTCTCAACTACAAGACCTTTGTCAAAGCCACAGGCCTTGACTACACTGAGACCTTTGCTGCCCACCCCAAAGAAGAGGAAGTGAAGGCAATTTTGCTGGAACTAGGGCCCTATGATAAACTTCACCCTGATGTGACCCTAGGGGCCCTCCTAGCCAAAGCCCCAAAAATCAAAACTTGGTTTCCTTACCCCTGGAGGATCCTGATGTCCTTTGTCATTCAGGTCCTTGGGGGAAACAAATCCTCCACTTAGCAACTTCACACTGCTCAATCAATGATAGTGTATTGTCTCCTGGAAGGTATAAAACTTGACCTTGGAGAAATTATCTTCAAGGACCTCATTGCAAAATTGGTTGGGAAGTCTAGGAAAAAACTTATGTCATACCCTAGATTTATTTCCTGCGCCTTGCAGGAATTGTTGGGGTCCGAGTACATTAAGCCTCATGGCGTAGGCTTTGAGCATTAGGTCTTACACAAGACCAATTACTCTTGTGACCCCACTGAGCTTACACCTGTCGCCCTGACCACGTATATGCTAACTGCTATCCAGGGTGACAACAAGATTTCACCTGTTCCCTCTCCCACCAAGAAGGTGAAGAGGAAGAAGTAACAGGGGCCAAAGATGATGAGAATGTGCTATTAGGAAAACCCTTAATTTAAGTAGAATCATGTACTACTAGTTTGAATGTCTTTATCGTAGGAAATGTCACCGACAAGGATCACACAGGCAATCTAGTCAATGCACTAGTCTTCAAGTCTTGAAGTGATGCCGATGAAGAAGACATTATGCGGTTTTTAATGTGTAAAGAGAATTGCTAGCGGACAAGACACTGTGCGCCTTGTATGTGGAACTAATCAAGTATTTGATTCACCAAGTGAGTGTCATCAAGTCTTGCATCACATACAACACATGTTACGACTATGTGTTATTAAGATAGCTAGAGGCCAATGTAAGTTTTCTTACAACCTTGACTATCATGCTTGCTATTTGAGTGTTTGCTATATGATTATGTGATTAGTTATTACTTACTTGCATGCTAGATGATTTTTATGTGCCAATACGTGCTAGATGTTTTGTGTTATTTAGACGTTTTGTCTAAATACTTATCCTTCATTGGATTCAAGCAAACTATTTGGAAAAATAATGGTCTTATCACAACCATTATTAATATCAAACTTTCGTCAATCAATCACTATAGACGATGCACACTAGCTTCACTCTTTATGTTTCGTCTATTTCTCGTCTATGACTTTTATTAAGAATGCCATGATTGAAAGCCACCTCGATGCAAGTCTCATTTTTTAACCTTATTTAACGCCTCTCTCTCTTTTCTTCTGTTTTGACCCAAACTCCACTCTTTATTCAAGCATATCGAGTCTTTTCCTTCTCTTCTATCTCGCTTCTACTCCATATCCATTCCTTAGCCTACTCGTGCGTATTGATTCTATTTTGTGTCTTAAGATATAAAGACTTATGTTTTAAAACCATCTAAATCCAAAGATTTTTCAAATAGACCAAAATGCCAAAAACTGCCTAAACCAACTTCTTGAACCTCATTCTGCCCACGATCCCCTACCTCTAGGCGGTCCCTTTGGCGGTCCCTCATCAATAAGGGACCGTCTGCGTTTTCTATCAAATATACGGTTCTCTCTTTTCCTCACAGCCAAACAAAGTTCATTCAACTCTTATCTCTAAAAAGGCAACGAAGAACACTTCCAAAAGTACCATAAAAGTTCAAGGTTTCAAACCCAAGTTTTACAATCACTCCTAAACACTAATTGTGAAACATGCCCAAACCCATCGGTCTTGACCACCAAAACACACGTCATTACATTCCTAAAATTTCATATTATTATCCATCACCCATTAAGGAAGCTTTTAAAAATGTGGAAACTATATATTTTCATGAGGGTCGTCGGGTCTATGCAGACTACACCGACATGAACTTCTTAAATTCTATGTTCCAACTTTTCAACCTTGACTGTATCTATAAAGTCGATGAGCAAATCATTCCACAATTTCTCCTTGAGCTTTATAGTCTTCTTAACCTAACTTCTGATCTTGAAGGTGAAATTTACATTAACTTCACCATCCAAAATCAATTGATTTCATATTCTTTCCCTGTATTCGGTCAAGCCCTTGGCGTTCCCACTGAAGGACATTTCAAATTCACTCATGAATGGAACCTTGATGATCTTGCTAGGAGCTCTCCTTCTTATGGAAAATACGCCACCATCCCTCCATCTCCAGGAGAGATAAGAGCCTTAGTTCAAAATGATAGAAATGAACCTGAATATCAAATTTACCGAGGGGCTCTTGCTCCTGTCAGTGAAAATTAAATACTGACAAAGGAAATTGTTGATCACATGAAACCTATGACTGAAATAATTTGCGAGAATGTTTTCTGTCTTGGAGGAAATCGTGATCACGTCCCTGCTTGTCTTAGTCACATACTCTACTATGTTGCCTTTACCATCCCCTATAACCTTGCATATTACATGGCCAAGAAAATGGAATTTGTTCGTAGCAAACCCCCTATGATCTTGCCATACGACATGTTGTTGACTCATCTTTTTCGTCATGTCATGCATCACTACCCTCACCTTAGGAATGTTGAGTATGCTATAGTTGAGCCTGTCATGTTTCCTCTAACCCAAAATCTAGAGCATAGGACTAGATCCGATTACGGGTCAAGAAGATCAGTAGGTCAAGAACTTAGGACTAGGTCAAACTACGGGTCAAGAAGGTCGGTAGGTTCAAGTTCCTTCACTTATAGACCATCATCTAATCCCAATGATGACGGTGATGTGTTCCCTGATGAAGGAACTTCTCGTGATAGTACCCCATCTCTAGTCACCTATGTCAACTCCCTACCATCTAGATATCCACAAGTCTTTCATGAACTTCCTCCTTAGGATCGGATCCTTGACAACTTTTCTGCATACCAAAACCAAATCATGAACATGCAACATCAGTTAAGGGATGAAAGTCGAGGTGCTTGGAAGTCAATTGGAAAGAGATTTCGCAAGTTATTGGGAAAGAAATAAATAGAAAGCTATCATCTTATTACATATCACTTGTTTGAGGAACATGTTTTAATTATGATTGATGTATGTTTGGATAATTGCTACTATGTTCTTTGACTCTGTGCTGTTAGTATTAGATGATCTTTTCATTGTTTTATCATCTAATAAGATTCATCAACCACTTGTTAGTTTGTATGATTGATATAACCTGTTATTGCATGCCCACTCATTATACTAACACTTTAAAATAGGTTTGCAAAGGTTTATGCTGCTATGTACTATACTTGAATAGGCTGCAAGTGCCACTTTACCAAAATAGAAAACTGGGATGAAACTTGAGAACCTACGGCCGGCGGTCCCTTATCTAAATGGCGGTCCTTTAACAATAACAGACCGTCATACATTTAAGGGACCGTTAGCCCCAAGTCACGGGTTCTAGCACTGTTTCTCATTTCTTGCAAACCTGGTGCCCTATTATGTGATTTTCACCACCCTTTCCTATGTCACAACTCGTAATTTCATGTCCTTTTTCACATGTCGAAATTTCATTTTTTATCTCGGAAAGTTACTATTCACTTTTACTATTCACAAAACACTATTCATGTCCGAAATTTTTATTTCATATTCTCATAAGTTAAACTATTTTAACGGTAATCCGAGAGTTTGGCGCTCGTTGGATCATTTCTGCAAAAATCACGAAGCCGTGTCCGAGATTTACTTTTGGGTTTAAACGTCCTTCCGGCATCCCGATATGTCCATAAAACATTATAAACAATAGAAATATGATTTTCTCTCATTTTACGACAATTCTAAAAGTTTTGGAATTTTACGTTTTTCAGTTCAGCGTTTTACGCGAATTACGCGTTTTTAACCCGCGTTTCCAGTTTTAACAGCGTTTAAGCAACCCAATGGAACTTACCATTCATTTTATATTTTATTATGGAGTATTTTGACAAGTTTAGTCATTCTTTCAAGTTTCATATTTTTACGATACCCGAATTTACGTTTCGCGATTTAAAACTTTACGTTTTGCGAATAACGGAACCAAAACCGACTCCGTGAACTAGATTACCAAGCTTCCCACACACATTTAAGTAACATGTGCAGCCCCCCTCATTAGTCTTCACATTGACCATATAATTACAAGTATGCCATTGAAAATACATAAATATCTACCAAAAACACCTAAAACACTTAACATACATATTCTTAGAATCATAAAACTCATTTCTCATCTCCTACATCATGAAACCCACAACTTTTTCCAAGATCCATGATCAATCCATGATTTTCCAAAGTACAAAGCATCAAAGTTGTTCATTTCATCATCCTAATCAAGATTCTTGCATCAAAAACACAAGAAATCCAAGGTTTCTCATCATTTAATCACCTATTATTTCAAAGTGAGTTATCAAATTTATTTTCATGTTTTCATCTAATTAACATATGTATCTCATGGTATTCATGCTTAATTTCATGCACAAACTAGTTATACCACTTTATTTTTGTATACTTTTTGAACATACAAACCCTAGATTTTGATTTAGGTGTTCCTTTGAAAAATTAACTTGATTACTAGTGATTAGGAACCCATGGCACCCTAAGAAGGTGTATGGTAAGATTAGACTAGCTTTGTGGCGTTTGCAAGAGATTTGGTGATGTTAGAAACTAGTTTTGAACCTTGGAAATGGATTTGTAACAAGTTTATAAACATGCTGTCCCATTTTGGTAAATTCTGGAAAATCAGTAGATACAAAGGAAACTTTGGCAAAATTTTTAGAAAATACTTTCAAAAACGAATCCGTAGGCGAAAGAACGGATTAAAAAGAGTTTATAACGAAGAAGTTATGATTTTTGCAAGTTTATTGACGAAAACTATTTTCCGGAAAAATACATGCTGTTGGACGTTTTTTCGTCGGTCAAAAAGAGGCTTTAGACGTAACCCGGAGGAGTCGAGCTTTCCAAAATATATTACTACATACTAAGACGTAACCGTGGATATAAAGAACAAGTAAAACGGGCTTATAACGACAAAGATATTCACGTTTGAATATCGGCAAAACCCATTTCATTTTGACAGCTTTTACTAATATTGACGCCAAAACTACGTAGTAACTCTAGATTTATAAAAATAATGCCAAGTACCCAATTTTATAACTAATGAAGTATTAGTGATTACAACTATATTTTCATCATTTCAAGGCGATATTTCAAGGATTACAACCCGAGGATTTCAACACTAACATGGAAACATACGATATATATATATATATAAGTATATATATAGCAACTAGCTTTATTTTTCTAATAGCCATATTTTTCCTAAGTCTTGGAAAGTATATTATTTTGATAACAACAAGTATTTTTTTCAAGTTAAGAGTGGTATAGGAAACATGTGCATGGACATTTTCAACATCATTTCATGATCTAAAGTAGATCGTTCATCATTCATATTAGGTTGCGGTTAGAGATCGAACCTCATTTCTGTGTATACACTTTTGTCATCGTAGCTGTTGCATCAGGTGAGTCATAGCCCCTACTCTTTTAATTGCTCTATCAACTCTTTGGGGGAGATACATGCTACTACTTGCTTACTTGTACAAATTCACATAACATTTATACTTGGAAACATTATACTTGATTACATTATACTTGATGTCATACATACGTGATTGTACTATACTTAACTGTGTTATACTAAACTGTGATGGTGTACTCTTGAGACTTCCAATGGCCCCAGATTAAGTTGCTGGGCACAACCATGGATACATACATACATACTTCCAATGGCCCCAGATTAAGTTGCTGGGCACAACCATGGAGACTTCCAATGGCCCCAGATTAAGTTGCTGGGCACAACCATGGAGACAAACATACTAAAGTGAGGTCTTCGGAGATGAAGTGTAGACTCACGACTAATTGCTTAACTGTTATGATGAACTTATACATGTATTACTCATACTATATATTGTAGCAGTGGGTTGTAAACACACAGGTTACAAGGCTCTTATGGCGGGACTTGTAACTGAGTGGATTTACGATGTCTTTGCTGGGAAACCTACATACATAAGCATTACATTCTTTTTCAACAAACTCTATGAACTCACCAACCTCGTGTTGACACTTTAGCATGTATTTTCAGGTTTTAAGCTATGGCACACTACTGGAGGTTTTGGCAGGGCATGGCATGGTCATAGAAGACTCTGATTTAATCATTTGAGGACCGTTTTAAACTACTTTAAGGGCCTACTTCCGCATTACTTTTAACGATGTAAATTCATACTTTTGGTTAAACAATTTTATTTTAAATGATTCAAGTGCAAACCATTTTTGAACTAGTGTTGTGATATCAATTGAGTTACACCCCATCTACATGTATGCTTCCGCTGGACCTGATTTTGGGGGTGTGACATCCTATATTGACAAAATATTAGTATGTGCTTGTAACCTCCTCATGCATGCTTTACCCATTCCATAATCCTTCTTGATTATTTAAACATCCATGATTCATGCTAATTCTCATCACCTATATCCTCATCTTCCACAATGGGGTCTCCTTCAACATCCTTATCCCTATCAAACAAAAAGCCTAAAATCAATCTTACACCACCACAAACCAACATCATTGATCTCACTCAAAATGACCCATCTTCTCAAGCAACAAATACATCTCTCAAAACTCCCTCCATCAAAGGAACTTCATCATCATCATCAAGACCTAATTCATCACCATTACATCATTCATCAAAAAATCATCACTCTTATTCACTCACTCTAGTTTGGGTGCATGCACACCATTTGTGATTAACTCATCTTCTTCCATCAACACATCAAACTCCACTAGTCGACAAACTAGTTCATTATCCCAACAACCAAGTTTCCTTGAAAACATATCACGAATCTTGGAAAAATGTCTCCTCCTCCAAGGATCTCACATCCACCTCCACCTAATACCTCTCTAACTCTTTCACCAAATGGTCCTTTGGAATACACTCCATCGACTCCACCACAATCCCCAAACATAGAACCCTCTCTTCATTAAAACTTTATAAACAACCACACCATTGATTGTGCATGTTGTCATCATAACTTCCATCTCATATCTTCTCTTAGAGATGAGCTTCACTACATGTTTGGGTATCTTGTGTATCTTATCTCTCAACAAAATGTGCAACCAACTCCCATTTCCACCATGCCACCTTCGGCTCCACCTTAATCCTCACCGGTATCCTCTCCACCCTCTAACTAGATATCTTCATATGTCTAGTTAAGAATAATCAAGTGTAAGCTATGTTTTGGGTCAAGCATGCTTTGGGAGATAGCTTGTTGATAACTATTGTTGTAGTTTAATGATGTGATGATTATGGTTGCCTTTGTGTACCTTTTATGTATGAAATGAATGAATGATCATGTTTTTAGATTGTGTTAACATGTTGTGATATGAATCATGGTTGACTTAAAAATGGAATAAAATTATTCAACCTTAAAAATGGGAAGTTACTAAAATCAAAAAACATCTGTCAACCTAGTCACCTTCTGGTGGCGGTCCTTTAATGGATCGGCGGTCCCATAATCATTAAGGGACCGTCCCCAGTAGGAATCAAAATTTAGACTTTTTCTCTGATTGTCTATCTGATTCATGTTCTACCTACTTTATTTCACATTTACATTCATCTTATTCCTCCATATTCTTCTATATACACACACACACATATATATATATATATATATATATATATATATATATATATATATAGAGAGAGAGAGAGAGAGAGAGAGTGAGAGAGAGAGAGAGGTGGGATCATGAAAAAAACCACTTTGGTAGAAAAGTGGGAAAAGTGTACAAATCACTCTTCCCCTTCCCCTTCTTTTTTTTCCAACAACTCAAGGGGCTTATTGTAACTTATCTTACTTTATAAGATTTGTTCCGTACATGTCCCTTTCCCCTCCTCTTTTTCCACCCAAGTACATGGGCTTCTTTGTTACTTTCTTTATTTATTAAGAGCTATTTTATAACTTTTTATACATTTAAACTAAACAATTTTCAATCAGGTGACACCTTTATACATTGAAAATATAATTTATTCATCAAACTACATACTTAATACAGTTACCATTCAGAGTTCGAATACAAAACAAGTACAATTAACAAAAAACACATGTTGGGAAGTCGAGATTTAAGTATTTAATACTTGCTGAGATATAAACAACAGATAAAACTACAAGCTCAACAAAATTTTATAGGAAATTAATACAAGATACAAGTTTTTTCTATCAATTATCAAATTAATTATGTAACATTGATATCGACTCCCATGATATTTTGATGAAATCATTTCATCCTCGTTAACAACAAAATCCCATCTGATATGAGCAAACCTGCAACAAGCTTACCAAAGTGTATCCATTATAAAGAGCAGCTGCAACAAATAACCATATCCATTAAACCTAAAGATTGACTCCATAACAACCCAAAGAAATAGAGACCAAAAAAGCAAGTCTCCATAGCAAAATAGCCTCTTAGATACACCATACCATGATCAACATTAACAAAATTGGCCAAAATCACCATGATTTCATCTTTCACTTTTATAGTCATAAGCAGCAGTACTTTATAAAGCAACCCTTAAGATAGATATCTAAAAGGACACATGCATTAAATCAAGTTGCGCAAAATGTTCCAACAGATAGCAAACCTGATCTCAGCCCAAAATCTTCAATAAATTGCTACGTAGATTATCCTCAAGTCCCCACCTGGCCTCACCAAATTTACTCTCGTATAACTAATAATCAGAAAGAACTATAATATCACATTTTTTTGAACAATTTTTAATCCATTTGACACGTTCGACCCACTTGACCCGTTTCGTTCTAACATACCAAAATTGACCCATTAACTAGTAAATGGGTCACAATTTCCACCTCCACGTGCAAGATATAAAAAATCATATTGAATTTCAACATTAGCAGCACATACTTGTCACGTGTACTCCTTCATCGGTACTCATGCTAGCTCATGGTATACCACTTTTGTTCTTATAATACTACATCTTGCAGACACCAACAGATTTTTAAATATTTTCTAACAGTAAACGGTTAATAGTAATAGCAGTCCCTATAGCAATCAATCAGTAAATATTAACAGATAGAAGATTTTATTGTTTATGTTGAGACCATAAATTAGGATGGTGTGACATCTGACATTCTTATTATTGATTTGGCCGAGTAACCTAAATTACTCGTCTATTACCATTATAGTAGTGATATCTACAAGTTCACAGAAGCTTAAGAAGCAAGTATGAACTGTAGAAAGGAAGAAGGCGAAACAGAGCCGAATGGTTCTAGAAAAGATAAACAAAGCGCATAACACCTAGTAGATCAGAAACACGAGTCCCCAAGTAACTTAAACCACAATTAAATATGGTGCACATTAGGAGAGTTAAAATCTCTTTAGCAACCCCAACTAGCATTTGTTTATGATTGACACGTCCTAATTCCTAAAAGCCAAACGCCAAGCAACCACATTTGAAAGATTGCTAGATAAACTATAGAAGATGCACTAAAGTACCTCAAACGGATACACTAGATAATAATAAGCATTATGAAACAAGATGGTTTACAAATCGTCTAAGAAAAAGTGTGAAATAAGATATAGCATTACTAGAAAATAACACCAAAAAAAAAAAAAAAAAAAAAAAAAAAAAAAAAAAAAGAAAAAAAAAAGATGAGGGTACAATAAGAAGAAACATTCATTTTAAACATTGGACAAGAAGAATGGCATACTTTTGTCCACGACACCAGCAAGGAATCCATCTACAAACAAAAAATGCAGCATCAACTAAGGAACTTAGATGTAAAAAGAGTTTGGTAAGTTAGTTTGAAATTCACCTATATTTTCACAACGCTCCAAAAATGAAATTCACCTATATTTCCAAGTAGATCAGAAACCTGAGAATGGAAAAGTCCCAGATTTGAAAAACTCGCAATGAGGGTCCATTTATTAAAAAATGTATAGAATTGACACTAAGTTATTAGACAACCACTACTTTTTAAAATTCTATAAATAAAAGATAAGAGTGATAAAACAAATGGGGGATCTATACCATATATGAGAATTATCTAACCGATTGAATTTAGATGAAACTAATACATATCACATTAACCACATAAAAAATATCTCTTGAGAAGGAGTCATAATATAGATTCATTACAATGCATGAGCATTTTTCAGTGTAGACTTAAACTGCAACTAGCATACCTAATTTAGAGTATGATGAGGCGAAAAATGAACCACTTTTAGGGGGTCATTTAAGCCTGGAATTGAATTTATTTGATCAAATATTGCCCTAAATCGTTCCTTTTGTGATTTTAGGTACTTTGGGAGTGAAATCTGGAAAAGGAAACAATTCGGACGTTTTTGGAGCATAAAAGTGAAGAAAACGCCAAAGACTTAATTTTCCTTGCTAGGAACAGTAGGTGACGGCGTCAAAAGCAACATCCTGACGGCGTCAAGAGTAAAAGACATGACGGCCCAGTACAAACGTGAAGGTGTCACGAGGAACAGCGTCAAGAGTTAACACGTGACGGCCTGGAAACACATAACACATGACGGCGTCAGAAGTAGATCAAGGCAGTCCGAGAAGTATTTTGGCGGCGAGATGACGGCGTCACCAATTTGGTCTTGACGCCGTCAGACCCTATTTCCTATATATAGTTTTCTAATTTTCATTCTTTAAAGGAGGAAGTTTTGGAGAAACCCTAAGGCCGAACCTAATACGATTTTTACAGGTTTTTCAAGGGTTTTCAGCCCTTGAAGCATCACAAGTGTAATTGAGATAAGTGTTCTTTTAATTCAATCAATATGTCTATGTGTTGGTTGTCTATATATTGTTCTTGTCTTGATTCCACCATGCTAGGCTAGATCTATCTTGTGTTTGCTTGGATCTAATGAAACCTAGATGTTAATTATGTGTTGATTACTTGTTTATGGTTGTATTGGATGAATGATTTCAATGTTAGGCTTAAGAAAACTGGCAGATCTCCAAATGGTAACATGCTTGAACGTCTTAGGAAACATGAACCGATGTGCACTAGGTTTTATTGGTTGTATTTAATGCATGAGTAAATTCTAATGATCCCATGTTAGGAGCTTCTTAGCCGGCTCGACATAGGAGTGAAGTAGGCACTCATAGGATTGGGGAAGTAAGTGCGTGTAACAACCCGCATTTTCGGGACATTTCTCCTATTCACTATTCATCGGTTACTATTCATCATTTACTATTCACCAGTCACTATTCATCATTTTACTATTCATCATTTTCGGAGTCAGTTTGTGATTCCGAGAAACGTTCAAAATTTTTACTATTCATGTGACACTATTCATTCCCGAAGGGAAATCACTATTCATGATCATTGTTCGTCATTTCGTAAAATGAGTTTATGAGTCTTTAAATTCGCGTAACCAGTTAGGTTTAGCTGCGAATTCTTGCATCATTCATTAATGACACTTCATATAGACTAGAATAGTCTACACATTATCATCATCATTTGAGAACCTGCACGGATATGCATTATTTCAATTTACGTATGCTTAATTTGTAATTAACGATACCACTCAGTGTTACTACTAACGTAAACCCAATACTCCCGACTATGATCCTAACATATTTACATACTCAAAATAATAATATAAAAATTATATTATTATTTTACCCGGCGTTCTCTAAACAATTACTATATTTCACGGTCGGAGCTTATAACTCCGCCGGTTTGCGTTATTTCAATACGATAATTATTTCAACACCCGATTCTCATCAGGAATATTATTTTACAACTTTTACAACTTAATCGTATTTTATTTCACCTCGTTAACATTTATTTTTAGTTAACTCGGTACCCGATAACACCTAATACACAACAAAACCAACTAATACATACACTTGGGGACAAGATCATTAATGAGCTCACAAAACACCCTTGTTTTACTCCTTTTGGCCGCCCCCCCCCCCCCTCCTAGCCCCCCTTAAAAGATGGATCTTGTCTAGATAATTACATTAATGTGTATATATATATATATCTCATCTTTCTACACATACATTCATTTCTACAAACAAAACAAACTAGCACCAAAAACTCATCTCTTCTTCCTCCCTTGTGTATGATCGGCCAAACAAAGAAACACCAAGAAGATCCATCAATTTTTCTAGATCCAAGTGTTTATCAAGTCATAGTATTGATCTTGTTAGGGTTTTGAAATAAAAACCTCAAGATTATTAAGTTTTCTTGCTCAAAAATCATCAAAACTTCAAGTAAGCTTCAAAAACACTTTTGATCTTTTCATACTTTCATTTACTTTATATTTTTATGTATTTTCAAGATATATTGGTAAAACATGCAAGTATGTAAGATCCATACCACTTATTACTCTTTTTTTCTCTTTATAAATATAGATCTATAATTTTTATTATCAATCTCATTAGATCCACCAAGATTGGTGATGTTTAGGAACCCATGACACCCTAAGAAGGTGTATGGTAGGATTGGGTATTTGTGAAGTTGATTTGAGATAGTTTGGTTAAGCTTTGAACAACCTTTGAACTAGAAAAGTTGATTTTGACAAACTTTCTAAGCTGCTGTCCATTTCTGTAAAACGTGAAATACTCAGGGTCTAGGGTGTAACTTTGGACCAAATATTTAGAAAATACATTCCGAGACGAAACTATGGCCGAAAACGGGGATAAAATCCGAGTTACGACGAAAAAGATATGCTATTTTCAAGATTTACGACGAAAACTATATTTTCTGAAATATTGAATCTGTCCCGATTTTTCTAGCTAGGAAAACTGAGATTAAATGATATCTTGACTATCCGAGATCTTGAAAAACCTAAAGTATACTTGAATACCTTCGCGGGGATATAAAGAACATAGAAAACGGGCTTATAACGAAAAAGATACAAGTGTTTGAAATCCGACGATATATATATATATTTCCATCAGCTTTGTACACTAATAGAGTTTTGACGTAAACTGTCTTTGCGAGACACCACTTTCACGGCTGTTTTTCTTTATGATCGGATCAGTTTGAGTCCGAGCCGTAGTTTTATGAAATCAAGATCTCTCAGCTAGCTTTTCAAATCAATTGGCCGTTTGATCATTGGACTTGTAACGAATAAACTACGACCTCATCTATATACTCGATAAACTATATATATTTTGACAGCTTTTGCTATAATGAAATTTGCTAAGTGTTGAACATAATATTTTCAAATAGCAACAATAAGAGTCGAATCTCTCATTGATCAAGACCCGTATAGCCAAAAGTTAAATAACACGACTTCAAGATATTGTTATAAGGTTTTCAAAAACGCCGAGTTTCATCACCAACCCTTAACGTACAACATTTCGCGACTTGTTTTGCGAGGCCATTTTGGGCATATTTTCAAGTTATGAAAATGCTATTTGTGCGACGAAAACCTTATATTTTCCGATTGAACACCAAACAAGGATCGTGGAGTACCATTTCAACATATTTAAACGAAAAGTGGTTATAAACTTAACGAGGCGTCAAAAATGTATTTTTCGACGATAAGCGTTATTTCCAAAACTAACGAGTGGTATCGATAACATACGTACTTGCATGTGTAGCATCATTTCGTTTCTTACATGAGAAACTATCATTCATATTAGGTTGCGATTAGAGATCGTGCCTCAATTCAGTGTATCCACTTTTGTCATCATAGCTATCGCACCAGGTGAGTTCATACCCCCCTACTTTTACCTGTTTTTATAACTGTTTTGGGGGAGAATACATGCTCGTTTTTTACTAAACTCAAGGATTGAATGTGTAATTGTTACTTAAACACTACTGTTTCTTTGAAGGCTTGATTGATTTTTCAAATGCACCTATGTGTATATCAGTTGCATACTTGATTATTTCCTCACATACACAAATGCTTGATAAACATGCAACACACTTTATGAACTCTTGCTTTTATGCAACACACTTTATGAACTCTTGCTTCTATGCAACACACTTTATGAACTCTTGCTTTTATGCAACACACTTTATGAACTCTTGCTTTTATGCAACACACTTTATGAACTCTTGCTTTTATGCAACACAATTTATGAATTCTTGCTTTAATGCAAACACTTTTATGGACCATACTGAAACTTATGTTTTATCTAAACTATTACGCGGATTAGCCTAAGCCCTTGAATCCCACTATGCCCAAACTCATGAACCGTCAATTCCTGCTGGGAAGCGCGAATGTTATAAATAGATCTATTGGTGGTGACTCCCCCGTTCGGTTTGACCGGATAGGCAAACGCGAGCGTATAACATGTCGAATTACAAGTGTAACGGGATAAACACTTGCCGGGCCTTTATATTTAACATGCTTCTAGAGCATGCACACTGTCGTAGCTTCGGTTGCATGAACTTAGCGCTAGCGTAATAGACTATTTTTCTATGTGATATTATATTTGTTGTAATGATCACAAACTATACTCATGGTCCACAATCCTGATTTTACTGTAAGGTAAACTTTATTTTTATGACATTGTGAGTTACACAATGGTCACAAACCTCTCTATTGTACTCACAACACTATTGTTTTAATACAAACTTATGAACTCACCAACCTCGTGTTGACACTCTTTAGCATGTATTTTCAGGTCTTAAGCAATGGCACGCTACTGGAGGTTTTGGTGGGGCATGGCATGGTCATAGAAGACTCTGATATTCATTTGGGGACCATTTTAAACTATTTTACGGGCCTACTTCCGCACTATATTTTAACGATGTAAATTCAATACTTTTGGCTAAATGATTTTATTCTAAATGATTGAAGTGAAAACCAGTTTTGAACTTGTGTTGTAATACCAATTGAGTTACACCCCAGCTACATGTATGCTTCCGCTGGACCCGATTTTGGGGGTGTGACAGATTGGTATCAGAGCTTTGGCTATAGCGAACTAAGTGTTTTTAAAACCTAGACTATAGCTACTTTTACGAAAACTTAACCCTATGACCGTCACGTGCCTGCCTGCCAAACTGAAGCCTCATTTGTGGTTTGTTGCCGACATAGGTGATGAGATTTGTGTCTCATTATCTGGTATATTATATTCACTTATTATAGTTGATTACTATAATTGTCTTTCATTTAAGCATGCTCATGTATCGTATATGTCACCACGTTATGCTTTTCCTTGCATAGCTTCATAATTTGACCTCGAGTTTGGTCACATGCTTTTGTCTTTCAGAACATTTTGGTATTTGGGAAGGACATAGTCTTAGTATAACTGAGCTGAGTATTTCAAAATTCATGGAACCTCGGTGGAATATAGACTGGTCATCTATATTCAACCTGGGATAGTGAGATATAGGCTGACCACCTATGTCTGACTCAGAAATGAATTTTGCAATACTGAGAATGGTTATAATAAAATTCTGTCTGGATTGAATTCTCTACTCAATTCCCAAATGTTTCATTTACGTGTGTGTAAACACTCGTTGGCAGAACATTCATACTTTTCACCATCTCGTTAACCACCGATTGGAAGCACGCAAACTAGTCATTTTATCTCATAGACATTTACGTCTATGCACGATACATTTATATCACAGTATTTTCTTTTATCACAATCTCATTTTGTCGCAGTTGTCACAATCTTTCCCCTTCTCACCCTCATTATCATTTCCTTTCCCCATCCCCATATATAAGGGATTAGCTAACACTCTATACACTCCGATGTCACTCATCCCTCACTACTCCCTATATTGATAAGTGGATATTATCAATGACCTCCCTAGGAAAAACTTTCCATACCATCTATAAGGAGGATCCCTCGGTACATTGAAACCATTCAAAACTCAATAGAAATCTCAGGATACCACAAAACCAATCGAACCACTATCACTGGCCTGATTGCCACAATCCCCCCATCTGAAAAGTATTGGCTTGACTGAATTACAAGATTAGTTTCGATGCGAATGCTCACTAAGCAACACTATAGAGATACATCCAACCTCCTAACCAAGACTATAGAACCTTCAGTTGAACATGTCCTCACCAATAGACTTTATTCAAACATGTGAGACACCTATGCATTTGTGCAGACATACATACCTGGCTATTTTTATCCTCTTGATACGTTCACTTTAAATGGATTTTTTTCTCCAAACTACCGTTATACAAAACACTTTTCTGAGGCACTTATTCTGACAAGCAAATTCCTTTTGGTTAATCTTTCACAAAACTATTGAATGATTAGAAAATTTTAAACATCAATCCTTGGTCAATCATATTATCCACCTTATGTTGAAAATTGTCCTATCTTGCATAACTATTAAATTTTGAAACATCAAGAAATACTTTACTTAAAAAGCCGCTGCTTAAAGTTGTAAATTCATTTATTCAGGGGAGGTTTATGAACAAAACACACAATCTCAACACAAACTTTGAAAATCAATCACTATATTACATCACTTATACAATTAGGATTTTGTGAATTTACGACATAGAACTTGGGGAAAATCTTAGTAATGGAAACTAAGCATCGCAGGTGGAAAGAGACTCAATTCCTGAAATCCTGCGGAGGATCACAACCTTATCCTAATCTATTATTTTCAACAACACCCTTTGATGGACTTAACCTTGTAAGTCTTTCAAAACAAGATTCATGATACCCATTTCAATTATCCCTAATAGAGGAATTTGATTCACCTCAAACTCCTAGCGATTTCATTAAGATTCTTTTGGAACTACACCACCTATCATCTGCAGACCAATGGTCAGAATTTGAGGTTGATTCAAACATAGGGAGATATGCCCAAATCGGGTGTAATTGACACTAGAAATGGTTGGACTAACCATTTGCCATAAATCAAATTCAGTTGCAACCTTAGTTACCACACGAGTGTAGAGACTACACCATTTGAAGCACTCTATGGCCGAAGTGCCAACATCCATTGGAGATCGACATTTGGAAAAGCCCAACTCACTAGTCCAGTAAGCATTGATGAACCCGATATACACTGGATCGTTCAACATTTCTGACAGAGTAGGCCTGGTGGCCGTCAGACTTGAACCTTGTTAGAGCTCAACAGCTTACACGATAAGAATCACCACCTTTTCAACAATACAACTTCAGAGACCAACACAAACTGAACTTCGGGACGAAGTTCCTTTTAAGGGGGTGAGACTGTAACAACCCGCATTTTCGGGACATTTCTCCTATTCACTATTCATCGGTTACTATTCATCATTTACTATTCACCAGTCACTATTCATCATTTTACTATTCATCATTTTCGGAGTCAGTTTGTGATTCCGAGAAACGTTCAAAATTTTTACTATTCATGTGACACTATTCATTCCCGAAGGGAAATCACTATTCATGATCATTGTTCGTCATTTCGTAAAATGAGTTTATGAGTCTTTAAATTCGCGTAACCAGTTAGGTTTAGCTGCGAATTCTTGCATCATTCATTAATGACACTTCATATAGACTAGAATAGTCTACACATTATCATCATCATTTGAGAACCTGCACGGATATGCATTATTTCAATTTACGTATGCTTAATTTGTAATTAACGATACCACTCAGTGTTACTACTAACGTAAACCCAATACTCCCGACTATGATCCTAACATATTTACATACTCAAAATAATAATATAAAAATTATATTATTATTTTACCCGGCGTTCTCTAAACAATTACTATATTTCACGGTCGGAGCTTATAACTCCGCCGGTTTGCGTTATTTCAATACGATAATTATTTCAACACCCGATTCTCATCAGGAATATTATTTTACAACTTTTACAACTTAATCGTATTTTATTTCACCTCGTTAACATTTATTTTTAGTTAACTCGGTACCCGATAACACCTAATACACAACAAAACCAACTAATACATACACTTGGGGACAAGATCATTAATGAGCTCACAAAACACCCTTGTTTTACTCCTTTTGGCCGCCCCCCCCCCCTCCTAGCCCCCCTTAAAAGATGGATCTTGTCTAGATAATTACATTAATGTGTATATATATATATATCTCATCTTTCTACACATACATTCATTTCTACAAACAAAACAAACTAGCACCAAAAACTCATCTCTTCTTCCTCCCTTGTGTATGATCGGCCAAACAAAGAAACACCAAGAAGATCCATCAATTTTTCTAGATCCAAGTGTTTATCAAGTCATAGTATTGATCTTGTTAGGGTTTTGAAATAAAAACCTCAAGATTATTAAGTTTTCTTGCTCAAAAATCATCAAAACTTCAAGTAAGCTTCAAAAACACTTTTGATCTTTTCATACTTTCATTTACTTTATATTTTTATGTATTTTCAAGATATATTGGTAAAACATGCAAGTATGTAAGATCCATACCACTTATTACTCTTTTTTTCTCTTTATAAATATAGATCTATAATTTTTATTATCAATCTCATTAGATCCACCAAGATTGGTGATGTTTAGGAACCCATGACACCCTAAGAAGGTGTATGGTAGGATTGGGTATTTGTGAAGTTGATTTGAGATAGTTTGGTTAAGCTTTGAACAACCTTTGAACTAGAAAAGTTGATTTTGACAAACTTTCTAAGCTGCTGTCCATTTCTGTAAAACGTGAAATACTCAGGGTCTAGGGTGTAACTTTGGACCAAATATTTAGAAAATACATTCCGAGACGAAACTATGGCCGAAAACGGGGATAAAATCCGAGTTACGACGAAAAAGATATGCTATTTTCAAGATTTACGACGAAAACTATATTTTCTGAAATATTGAATCTGTCCCGATTTTTCTAGCTAGGAAAACTGAGATTAAATGATATCTTGACTATCCGAGATCTTGAAAAACCTAAAGTATACTTGAATACCTTCGCGGGGATATAAAGAACATAGAAAACGGGCTTATAACGAAAAAGATACAAGTGTTTGAAATCCGACGATATATATATATATTTCCATCAGCTTTGTACACTAATAGAGTTTTGACGTAAACTGTCTTTGCGAGACACCACTTTCACGGCTGTTTTTCTTTATGATCGGATCAGTTTGAGTCCGAGCCGTAGTTTTATGAAATCAAGATCTCTCAGCTAGCTTTTCAAATCAATTGGCCGTTTGATCATTGGACTTGTAACGAATAAACTACGACCTCATCTATATACTCGATAAACTATATATATTTTGACAGCTTTTGCTATAATGAAATTTGCTAAGTGTTGAACATAATATTTTCAAATAGCAACAATAAGAGTCGATTCTCTCATTGATCAAGACCCGTATAGCCAAAAGTTAAATAACACGACTTCAAGATATTGTTATAAGGTTTTCAAAAACGCCGAGTTTCATCACCAACCCTTAACGTACAACATTTCGCGACTTGTTTTGCGAGGCCATTTTGGGCATATTTTCAAGTTATGAAAATGCTATTTGTGCGACGAAAACCTTATATTTTCCGATTGAACACCAAACAAGGATCGTGGAGTACCATTTCAACATATTTAAACGAAAAGTGGTTATAAACTTAACGAGGCGTCAAAAATGTATTTTTCGACGATAAGCGTTATTTCCAAAACTAACGAGTGGTATCGATAACATACGTACTTGCATGTGTAGCATCATTTCGTTTCTTACATGAGAAACTATCATTCATATTAGGTTGCGATTAGAGATCGTGCCTCAATTCAGTGTATCCACTTTTGTCATCATAGCTATCGCACCAGGTGAGTTCATACCCCCCTACTTTTACCTGTTTTTATAACTGTTTTGGGGGAGAATACATGCTCGTTTTTTACTAAACTCAAGGATTGAATGTGTAATTGTTACTTAAACACTACTGTTTCTTTGAAGGCTTGATTGATTATTCAAATGCACCTATGTGTATATCAGTTGCATACTTGATTATTTCCTCACATACACAAATGCTTGATAAACATGCAACACACTTTATGAACTCTTGCTTTTATGCAACACACTTTATGAACTCTTGCTTCTATGCAACACACTTTATGAACTCTTGCTTTTATGCAACACACTTTATGAACTCTTGCTTTTATGCAACACACTTTATGAACTCTTGCTTTTATGCAACACAATTTATGAATTCTTGCTTTAATGCAAACACTTTTATGGACCATACTGAAACTTATGTTTTATCTAAACTATTACGCGGATTAGCCTAAGCCCTTGAATCCCACTATGCCCAAACTCATGAACCGTCAATTCCTGCTGGGAAGCGCGAATGTTATAAATAGATCTATTGGTGGTGACTCCCCCGTTCGGTTTGACCGGATAGGCAAACGCGAGCGTATAACATGTCGAATTACAAGTGTAACGGGATAAACACTTGCCGGGCCTTTATATTTAACATGCTTCTAGAGCATGCACACTGTCGTAGCTTCGGTTGCATGAACTTAGCGCTAGCGTAATAGACTATTTTTCTATGTGATATTATATTTGTTGTAATGATCACAAACTATACTCATGGTCCACAATCCTGATTTTACTGTAAGGTAAACTTTATTTTTATGACATTGTGAGTTACACAATGGTCACAAACCTCTCTATTGTACTCACAACACTATTGTTTTAATACAAACTTATGAACTCACCAACCTCGTGTTGACACTCTTTAGCATGTATTTTCAGGTCTTAAGCAATGGCACGCTACTGGAGGTTTTGGTGGGGCATGGCATGGTCATAGAAGACTCTGATATTCATTTGGGGACCATTTTAAACTATTTTACGGGCCTACTTCCGCACTATATTTTAACGATGTAAATTCAATACTTTTGGCTAAATGATTTTATTCTAAATGATTGAAGTGAAAACCAGTTTTGAACTTGTGTTGTAATACCAATTGAGTTACACCCCAGCTACATGTATGCTTCCGCTGGACCCGATTTTGGGGGTGTGACAGTGCGCCACCCCATGAATGGTATTAAGGAATACAATCCGTCATCCACGCAACTATAACAAGTAATTAACGTGTAAAAGATATCTAGGGAGTAGTGAAATCTAAGTAAACACATTTTCTCCACTTATTGCTCACAACTTAGTTTAATATAGTTTATTTTCATTTCAAGTATTTTATTTTAATTGCATCTTTAGTATTGGGTTAGTTGACTAGCAACTAATTCCGCCCAAATCCTTTAAAACCCGAGAATTTACTTGTTTTCATAAAAATATAAAAAACACAAAAATAATCATCTCTCATCTTTAGCACTGGTAATTAGGTTTTCTAATCCTAGCGACACTATTCCTAGCTGAACGATCAATCCCCCGGTACTTGTCACTATACTATACTACAACGATCAGGTACACTGCCTGGTGGGGGTTGTAAGCTTCTCGAGATCCCTCGAGAGGTAAAGCCTGGTGCAATCCCCACGCATCAAGTTTTTGGCGCCGCTGCCGGGGAATAGTTACTGTCTAGGTTAGAATTTCTTTTTATTAGGTCTACTTGCTAGATTCCTTTCTAGTAAGATTTTATTTTTATTTTTAGGTTTCTTTAGTCTATCTTAATTCTTCGTGTTTTTGTTTGTACTTCTCTACCTTCCGCAATTATGGCAACAAACGAATTCTCCAACCTTAGGATCACTAGGAGTCGTAGCACCACTAGAGACCTTGTCTTGCCTTATGCAGAACCCGAAAGAGAAATGTGTAGGTTAAAACGATCTCACTCAAATCCTGAACCATCTAGCATTGCTATCGATTTTGATGCAACCCTTTCTGAGGAAAATTCAGAAAATCACGTTACAACCCCTAGCTTCCAACCCAACAACGAGATGAGTAACCCCGTAACTCCTACTCCTAAGCGCCTTAAGGACTACTCCTCCCCAACCCTTCGTAGATTTTCAAATGCCATTGTCTACCCAAACAAACACACCAGTGAGGTCTTGCATGCACCCCAAAGTGTGTGTAAGTTTTGTGGATTAGATGAGAAAGATCCAATTCAACACATTAAAGACTTCTTGAAAATAGTAGACACCCTCCATACGGATGGGGCTACTAGAGAGACGTCCCGATTATGATTCTTCCCTTTCACCCTATATGAAAATGCCCAAGAGTGGTATGATAAACTTCCTTCTGAATCTATTTTCACCTGGGAACAACTCATATCCAAGTTCTATGAAAAGTTCTTTCCGCCTGGAAAAACCTCAGCGTTTAGAGATAGGATCCTCCGTTTCCAAAAAGGGAAGGATGAACCCTTCCATAAATCATGGATTAGATTCAAGGATTTGATAAGACAAGTTCCCCATCATGGCATCGAACTCTGGCTTTTGGTCCAAATCTTCTATGACAATGTCCCCTTAAATGATCAGAACGGAATCAACAATTCTAGAAAAAGGAGATTAGCCAATCTTAGTGCCGAAGAAGGATGGGATAGGATTGAAGAATATGCTCAAGACCAGGATGACACTTGGGATGAACCTGAGTCGACTGTCAGCATTTCTGAAATCACTTCAGATCGGTTAAGAAAAATTCACAAAAGAGTGGATTACCTAGCTGGGTCGGCAGTTACCTAAGCAACTTTGAAATCCTTACTTGATCTGCGACTACTGTGGGGGCCCGCATGAGATAGAGGAACGCGGAGGAGAAGCCATGACTGAACATGCATGTTTGTCAGGAGGTGACATCTATGCTGACCCCTCCCTTCTGCCTTTTTACCAAAATGACGACTACACCCTCTGGGGAAATCTGGTGAAAAGAGAAGGAGGAGAGGAAGGTCCTGAATTCAAAATCAGGAGCACTTTTGAAGATGACCGTGGTCACTTCACTCAAGAAAAGGGCTTACCATTAAAAGGTCTTAATGAACTTGTTGACGAGCAGCAGAATGACATTGGAGAATTTTTCAACAAGCTTAACTCAGCCCTCGATAACCTTGAAATGCCATCATTAAGCAAAAAAGACCCCATGCTCGCAATAACCACTCGGGCTGGAACAACAACCAAGGACCCCCCCTTACCCAAGCTCGTCCCCCATCACTCCCGATCCAAACAAGCCTCGCGAGGAGGAGGAGGAAGTAGGCAGCGAGACTCCCAACCAACCTCCCTTGACGACCCCTTCCCCATCAACCCCACATAACCAACATGTGAGAATTCCATTCCCATCCCGATTAAAAAACCAGAAAGATGAGAATGATAACAAAAGATTCCTGTCATACCTAAAAGACTCAGTAGTCACCATACCCCTCCTTGATGCTTGCTATCACATGCCGAAGTATAGCGCGTACTTTAAAAAATTACTCACTAACCGAAAGAAACTCGAGGGTCTTGTGACCTTGGGGGAAGAATGTTCGGTGGTGACCCATCGAGGGCTACCAAAGAAGGTAGACGATCCAGACAGCTTCACCTTGCCTTGCTCCATTGGATCTCTATCAATAAAGAATGCTCTTGCCGATTTAGGGGCGAGAATCAACCTCATGCCTCACTCCATGTTCTTTAAATTAGGATACTCTGGATTAAAGCCTACCCGTATGAACATCCAACTAGCCGATAGATTAGTCAAGTACCCCGTAGGGATATGCGAAAATGTGCTAGTCAAAGTTTGGAAATTCAAATTCCCGGTCGACTTCGTAATCCTAGATATGGAGGAGGATGACTTGGTACCCATCATCTTAGGGAGACCATTTCTTGCTACCGCTTGTGCAGTCATTGACGTTTATGACGGCAAGTTAACCTTGCGAGTGGGGACCGATAGCACAACCTTCGACATTAAGGACTCTATGGATCTCTCTCTCGAAGCAGCTAATCGGCTCTATTTCATTGGGGAGGTCGATGAACTCACGGATGTCATTGATGGCTGTGTTGATGAACAAATCGAGGAAAGCTAGTTATGGGATGAGAGTTTTCTACCTTTGCTAGAGGTGGAAAAGACGGAGGATGTTGGTGCAGTATCCTTCTACCCTAGACAAGAGGCCACGGAGCATCTCGAGCTCCGAAAACCCGAAAACAAGCTTAAGCCTTTTATTATCGAACCTCCTAAGCTAGATCTTAAGGAACTTCCTAACCATTTGGAATACACCTTCCTTCAGGGAGAGGACCAACTGCCGGTAATCATAAACTCTTCCCTCGAACATGAACAAAAAGGTAAACTCTTAGAGGTCCTAAAGAAGTATAAGGGAGTGCTTGCATGGAGTGTAGCCGACATTAAGGGGATTGACTCCACCTTTTGCACACATAAGATTCTCATGGAAGAAGATTATAAACCTACCGTGCAACCCCAAAGGCGAGTGAACCCCAATATTAAGGAACTGGTGAAGAAAGAAGTCATCAAACTTCTGGATGCAGGATTGATTTACCCAATCTCGGATAGCCCATAGGTCAGTCCTGTACAGGTTGTACCAAAGAAGGGTGGAATGACCGTAGTTAAGAATGACAAGGGTGAGATGATACTCCAGAGAACAGTTAATGGATGGCGGGTATGCATCGATTATAGAAAGCTCAATGATGCCACTAGGAAAGATCACTTTACCTTACCATTCATTGACCAAATGTTAGAGAGATTGTCTGGGCACGAGTATTATTGTTTCTTGGATGGATTCTCAGGGTATTTTCAAATTCCCATAGCACCTGAGGACCAAGAAAAGACCACGTTTACTTGCCCTTATGGAACGTTCGCCTACAAAAGAATGCCTTTTAGGCTATGTAATGCCCCCGCCACTTTCCAACGATGCATGACCGCAATCTTTCACGAACTTATGGAAGACAGCATGGAAGTGTTCATGGATGACTTTTCAGTCTTCGGGGACTCCTTCGACCCCTGTCTTGCTAATCTAGAAAAGATGCTTAAACGCTGTGAGGAAACCAACTTGGTGTTAAACTGGGAAAAGTGTCATTTCATGGTGAAAGAAGGGATTGTGTTAGGACATAAGATCTCAGGGAATGGGATATAGGTGGACCAATCTAAAGTTGAAGCTATATCTAAGTTACCATACCCCACGACTTTTAAAGCAATACGCAGCTTCTTGGGGCACGCCGGGTTTTATCGGAGATTCATCAAAGATTTCTCCCAAGAATGCAAGGATGCATTCGATCTCTTAAAAAAGGAGCTCACACAAGCTCCAATCATGATTACACCCAACTGGGAGTTACCGTTTGAAATCATGTGTGACGCTAGCGATTTCGTTGTCGGGGCTGTACTGGGCCAACGGCGTGACAAGCTATTCCAACCTATTTACTACGCTAGCAAAACCATGAATCCCGCTCAAGAGAATTACTCCACCACTGAAAAGGAATTGTTAGCCGTAGTGTTCGCATTTGATAAATTCCGACAATATCTTGTCCTTTCAAAGACAGTCGTTTTTACTGATCACTCGGCTCTTCGCTATTTTTTTGCTAAGCAGGATGCTAAGCCACGACTAATTCGGTGGATCTTGTTGTTACAAGAATTCTATGTTGAGATTCGTGATAAGAGGGGGCAGAAAACCTGGCCGCAGATCATCTATCTCGTCTTGAAAACCCCTTAGGTGAGCATGATAGAAGTGAGATTAGGGATTCATTTCCTGACGAACAACTCATGTTAATGATTGATTCGGAGCCTTGGTACACCGATTTTGCCAATTATCTCGCAAGCAGAATCGTTCCTGAACACCTGACTAGATACGAAAGAAAAATGTTCTTTTCTCAGTTAAAATACTACTTTCGGGATGAACCATTTTTATTCCGAAGGTGTCCTGACCAAATTATAAGATGCCGTGTTTCAGAAAGTGAGGCAGTAAAGATTATGAGGGAATGTCACTCTGGTCCCTCTGGAGGGCATCATGGGATAAGCACCACCGCCCGAAAGATTTTCGACGCGGGATTCTATTGGCCCACAATTTTCCGTGATGTCAAAGAAATGGTACAGGCATGCGATGCATGTCAGCGGGCCGGGAACATATCACATAGGGATGAAGCACCCCAGAATTTTATACAAGTATGTGAGGTCTTCGATGTTTGGGGAATTGACTTCATGAGACCCTTTCCATCTTCAGGGGGGAACAAATACATTTTAGTTACCATCGATTATGTTTCAAAATGGGTTGAGGCACAAGCCCTTAGGACCAATGATGCTAGGGTAGTTATTCATTTCCTGAAAAAGCTTTTCGCTAGATTCGGGATTCCTAAAGCCCTCATCAGTGATAGGGGGACCCACTTTTGCAATGCGCAAATGGAAAAGGTCATGAAGAGGTATGGAGTATCCCATCGATTTTCCACCGCTTATCATCCACAAACCAATGGCCAGGTCGAAAACACAAATAGGGCTATTAAAAGAATACTTGAAAAAATAGTTAGTCAGAATAGGAAAAACTGGTCATTTAAACTCGACGAAGCCTTGTGGGCATTCCGAACCGCCTACAAAACACCCATTGGAGCGACCCCGTTTCGCATGGTGTATGGTAAGGCGTGTCACTTGCCAATAGAATTAGAACATAAAGCTTATTGGGCGCTTAAGTCATGTAACTTAGACTATACAATTTCCGGAACAAATAGGTTCTTGCAATTACACGAGCTTGATGAGCTTAGGTTAGAAGCCTATGAGTCTTCCATTACATATAAGGAGAGAGCAAAAAGATGGCATGACCAGAGAATTAAGAAACCCAAGGAATTTTCAGAAAGAGACAAAGTCCTATTGTACAACTCTCGGTTAAGGTTATTTCCGGGAAAACTGAAGTCTAGATGGTATGGACCATTTACGGTGAGAAGCTCCTCTAAAACTGGAGCCGTTGTGTTATTAGACCATGAAGGTAGGGAATTTACTGTTAACATTCAACGTGTAAAACATTAGCAAGAAACTAATAATGAAATGATTGGTGAGGAAGATGTAACGTTTGATGATGAGGTCATGTAGTAACCCATGACCTTGAGTCTAGCTACAAGACTCGTAAATAAAGAAAAGCGCTTCTTGGGAGGCAACCCATGCTTTGTGTGATTTTATTTTGTTTGTTATTTGCTTCCGTATGCATGCTTTATTTTTATTGTTGGTAGATCATGTTTCTAAACTAAAATGTGGAAATACTTTACTTTGTTGTTTTGGCCTAGTCTTAACTCCACCTAAAAGTATTTTTGCAAAAGATAAGTGTAAGGGGAAACCCCAAATATGTTTTTTTAGAAACAAACCGATCATGATTCTCTACAATATTAAATGAACATGTGTATTCGTATTTGTTAGAGTCAAATGCTTGTATTGAGTCATAATGAAGTTTTGCAGGATTTTCTAGGAAGTAGGACCAAGTTTTTCCAGAAATTTTCCGGAAACTTAACATAAGAATTTCTGCAGGTCACTTCTGACGGCGTCACGAGCTTGCTCTTGACGGCGTCACGTGTAAAAACCTGGAAATTTTACCCGTTTTGTTTTTCTAACGGAGTCTTAAAGTTTTTGTTGAATTATTAAGTTTTATAATCTCCAGGAAATCTGCAAACTTCATTCCACAAGCATTATATCTTATTTTGTTTTCTAGGATTTAGAAACTTATGTAGGTTGCCGCCGATTTTATGCGAGGTTGTCTTGTTTGTTTTCTCAGGATTTACAGGTTATGTATGACAAGAAGATGATTATTATTCTGGAAGGGAAGCTTTGATTGTTCATTTTCTTGGAGGAAGATCTAACCTAGCCACCTTATTATCCATACCGAGCGAATCAGGGGAGTATTCGATTTCATTCTTTTTACTTTTTAACTTTTACATTCTTTACTTGAACATTGGGGACAATGTTCATCTTAAGTGTAAGGGGAGGGTAAAATGATGATACCTTACAAATACACTTTCGCTTGAGTTTGTTTTGTTTGATAGTAGATGTGTAATAAAACTATGAGAAACACTTGTTAGTGCAATTTTAGCGCCAAATTTAAAATTTTTTACAACATTTAGGAGTGAAACTTTAGCCATAGCAAGCGTCTCATGGATAGGAGATTGTATGACTAGCACATAACCGTATATTCAGAAAAAATTTCCACCCAAATATGTGAGGTTCGCCTTTGGATTTGATAGGAAAAGCATTCATTATTAGTGCTTATGAGTGTACCGGTAGCATTTAGATTCTAGAACTTGCGTTAGTGATGCATCCCAAGACCGCTAGTGAGACTACATTCGTGTGGTAGGATTTACTACATGATAAGAGGCATTAGGATCACCCTTGTGTTAAACCCGTATCATAATTACTTGACCATTTAAGTCATATTACTTGGCTACTTAAGTCAACTAATTTTTCCCACACCTTAGCGTTGTACTCATTTTTAGTACACGAAACCCCTAGTACACCCCTCCGAGCCTATCTTTTATTTCTAACTTTAAGCATACTACTTAAAGGAAGAATTTGTTACACCCCACTTAAATGTACACCCAAATCGCCTTAGCCTTCCGTGTATGCACTCATCTTTAGTGCATTATTGTTATTTGTTTAAACCCTAAGTTAATTATCTAATTGATTACATGGTTGCTAAGTCGAGTCATATCCTTGTACATATTGTTTTGGGACGATTGAGACTCATGGGTAAAGTACTTATTTTATGGAGTAATGGGGAAGAACATCATATATTACCCCCATACATACGTTAATCTTAAAAGTGCTCCAAGTGTTTTGATTTTCTTAATTCGAGTCATTAGATGAGTTTATTGAAAAGTATGTAAAAATTCAAGTGTAAGGGGAATGTTCATCCCCTATGATGTATTATTTTGGATGGTAGGGTAAGAGTGTATGAAAAAAAAAAAAAAAAAAAAAAAAATCGAAAAAATCAAGAAAAAAAAAATATATATATATAGAAAAAGAAAAAGAGAAAAAAACATACGGACTACCATCCCTTTTTATTCTATGTTCATTTTATGTTTTTGTTATTTTTCATTTATTAGCTTAAGTCGAGTCTAGTCTTGGCTTAGCAACGCCATATTGTACATGTAATTAACCAAGATTGTTAACTCGCCACCAGTAAAGACTGCCTATATCCGACAAAACCGTGTATTTCATATCCCTACACCTAACGTTACAACCCTTTAAAAGACCTCTTTGATAGTTTATCCTAGGTGCTTACGCCATGTGGTGGAGGTTTGATCCTTTCCCAAGCCTATGGTAATCTATTTTGCTATGACAGGTAGTGAGAGATATCTTCCGTTTCCATATTGTAATTTATACTTTACTACACCCGAGAGATGTGAGTATCTAAACACTATTTGTGAGGTGCTAGTGTATGACCTCCATGCTTGTCTTTGGTCTTTAGTGGAATGATTATTTGTTGTAATTACTTTTATATTAGTGTTAAATGACCCCTAACTTGTATTTTGAGTAGAATAAAAGCGCATTTGCTTGAGGACAAGCAAATCTCAAGTGTAAGGGTATATGATGAGGCGAAAAATGAACCACTTTTAGGGGGTCATTTAAGCCCGGAATTGAATTTATTTGATCAAATATTGCCCTAAATCATTCCTTTTGTGATTTTAGGTACTTTAGGAGTGAAATGTAACACCCCCAAAATACCGCAGCGGAAGACTGTGTCATAGGGGTGCTACTTCATAATACAAAGAACAAGGTATAGAAAACGAACTCTAAATGAGACGTTTTGAAAAGTGACCATTCGATTAATAAATTCCGAAATACAAACTTGAGTTCCATAATACAATACATAAGAGTTTTAAGACAATTCGAATGGTAAAGATAAAAGCATAAGTCTTCAAAACATGCCAAGCGACTCTATGCTCCATGCAACAGCTATCACCTTATAGACCTGAGATAAACATGCTAAAGTGTCAACACAATGGTTGGTGAGTTCATAGAGTTTGTCTTAAAATAATTGAAAAGCCTTAAGAGAATGTTCGCACAGCAAAGGCATCGTGAATCCACTCAGTTGCAAGTCCCGCCATAAGAGACTTGCAACCTGTGTGTTCACAACCCACTGCTAACATATATAGTATGAATAAGACATGTATAAGTTCATCAAGACAATTTAAGCAATTAGAAGTGAGTCTATACTTCATCTCCGAAGACCTCACTTTGGGAGCCAATTCCCAAAGACAACTGGGAGTCAATTCCCAAAGACAACTGGGAGCCACTTCCCAAAGACAACTGGGAGTCAATTCCCAAAGACAACTACTAGTCAATAAATAGAATAACGCAATTAAGTATAACGCAGTCATGTATGTAAGCAATCAAGTATAACACAGTCAAGTATAGACGTTTTGAGTATTTGTACAAGTAAACAAGTAGTTGAGCATGTGTCTCCCCCAAAGAGTTACGACAAGTATGAAAAGAGTAGGGGCTATGACTCACCTTAAGCTTAAGTGATGTGAAATCAAAGTGGTAGTCGAATCGTGAAAGTCTCTAAGAGCAGCCTATAATAGAACGTTGCGACTTAGGTTTTGAGTAACGTCTAAGAATACGAAGAATTGCCTATATATGTCTTGCATAATGTTCATGATGTAGTACTTAGTATATAGTGTAAGTCTTTGAATATAAATGGTTTATGGAACATGTATAGGTTGTATATCTCTTACTACCGTTCGGGCCGACATAATTCAGAAGTCATAGAGTAAACGTTCGAGGAGCCAGGACACTTTAACTCGTAAATCCACAACTCATCTCGACGGCTTACTTAATGAACTCCTCACATGAGGCTCCCTACTATTGTAGTATTTGATAACAAATGTATAAGTTTTAATCCGAAAAGTTACATGTCCAATATTTGAATAAACTTAGGAAAGTTTATTAGTACATGAAGATTGTTATTAGGGGTAGTTTCATAAGTCTTATATGACCATTTTCTCTTTGTAATATCTCATGGTTCCTTTTGAAGTGAAGTAGATCCAAATTGTTTGTTCAAGTTATCGCCTAATTCCTTGTTTCATGTTTACGCCTAAGTAAGCTTATATGGTCATTTAGTCATGGCTTCGCCGTGACCTTGGTCATTTTTCCATGGTCTTGAGACTCAACCTTGGCTTTAGCCATGATTGTGGTCTTGGCTTTAGGTCATTAGACCTCTTGGTCTTAGTAAATGATAACTATAATATAGTGACTTTGGTCTAAAATGGGCTGTTAATATTTTGAAGAAATTTATCACTCGGAAAGCGTTTTCAGGGCTCGAGCTTCTTTTTTCCTGAACGAAAACGTCGTTCCGGACAACTTTCGTGTTTTAACTTTTTGATGAATCGGACCAGAAGGGTGACTTTCAAAAGCAAAATTTGATCAGAATGCTATTTAGGCAGTTTTGCCGTTTTGGTTTCGCTAGCTTCAAATGGTCATAACTTTTGACTCGGGTACTCGTTTTGGGTGATTCAAATTGCTATGTTTTCCTTGTTAAGTCCTCTTTAACATTAAGTAAGTGTCAAATATCAAAGTTATACTATTTTGGTCGTGGTTCTCCATAAAAATCACTAGTTTGCTTGTTTACTTGTCATAAGTTAACATATGTATACCAATACTTGTTTTATCCATTTTTAAACATCATGAACACAATAACAAGAACATATATATCATGAAAGGAACACAAAGAGCATGTAAATGATAATTAAGCAAGAAAGTATGTTAGGGTTTGCTTACAACTTTTGGCCTTAATGAAAAAGGGAAACTAGGACAAGAACTAGGACTTTGTTTGAACAAGCTTTCCTCCTTTGCAACCTATGATAAACCGAGGTTATTTGAAGATTATAACGACACCTTCTTGAAGTCCAAAGCTATTTGAAGATTATAACGACGTCTTTTTGGAGACTTTAAAGTTATAACAACTTTTCTTAGAAAATTTCCAAGATTGAAGATCAAACACTAGTTTTCTTTCAAAAACTAGTTAACTTTCTTACAAAATATAAGAAAAGTGCCTTAGGTTTTAGGACTTAAAGGTTATAAGAAGGTGTGGTGCAAGTTTTCTATCTGTTATTAGTTGGCTATTTATAGGATGAGAAAAATAGTTAACCATATATTGGGTTAGAATGTAACCATGGTTAATTTAGACACTTGTAAACATCCTAGAGATCAATTGTCAAGATCAAGCCACCAAAATGGTGACTCCCCCCCTAAATGGCGGTTCAAAGGTGATAAGGGTGACTAGATGATGAGTCTTGGTGTTATCTTGCTTAGTTTGTGCATTTTGACTCCGTAAAAAGCTAACCGTAAATGATTAAGCCTCAAAACATAAAACCGGGTATCGTAAAAATATGAAACTTGAAAGTATTGTTAAACATGTCAATATAGTCCATAATAAAATATAAAATAAGTGGTAGGATCTATCGGGTGCTAAAACCCTGCTAAAAACTGGAAACACGGGTCTAAAACGCGTAATACGTAAAACGTACGAATATTGCGTAAAATTGAGAAAAGTAAAATGTTACTTTTCTAATGTGATAAAAATGATTTAAAATGACTTATAATGTCTAGGCTGGGCTCAGTCTAGTGTCGGTTGGTATTAAATGTCTTTTAGACATCAAACCGTAAGCCTAAAAATCACGAAATGACTTATAACATCAAGGGATGATTTTTGGTCAATGGAGGAGGGAAAAAATATGTTGACTTTTTCTAATAAGTTGAAAACTCAAATAGTCTTAGAAACGCGTTTTGTGGTCTAACGGTTAATCGCCCATACGGTTAAGCGTGCTCATGTGAGAGTAGTACAGGCTTGGGTGACCTGCTGGGAAAAGTAATTAACTTGAAAATGCGAATTGTTACATGAAATCTGGAAAAGGAAGCAATTCGGACGTTTTTTGGAGCATAAAAGTGAAGAAAACGCCAAAGACTTAATTCCCCTTGCTGGGAACAGAAGGTGACGGCGTCAAAAGCAACATCCTGATGGCGTCAAGAGTAAAAGACATGACGGCCCAGTACAAACGTGAAGGCGTCACGAGGAAGAGCGTCAAGAGTTAACACGTGACGGCCTATAAACACATAACACATGACGGCATCAGAAGTAGATCAAGGCAGTCCGAGAAGTATTTTGGCGGCGAGATGACGGCATCACCAATTTGGTCTTGACGCCGTCAGACCCTATTTCCTATATATAGTTTTCTAATTTTCATTCATTAAAGGAGGAAGTTTTGGAGAAACCCTAAGGCCGAACCTAATACGATTTTTACAGGTTTTTCAAGGGTTTTCAGCCCTTGAAGCCTCACAAGTGTAATTGAGATAAGTGTTCTTTTAATTCAATCAATATGTATATGTGTTGGTTGTCTATATCTTGTTCTTGTCTTGATTCCACCATGCTAGGCTAGATCTATCTTGTGTTTGCTTGGATCTAATGAAACCTAGATGTTAATTATGTGTTGATTACTTGTTTATGGTTGTATTGGATGAATGATTTCAATGTTAGGCTTAAGAAAACTGGCAGATCTCCAAATGGTAACATGCTTGAACATCTTAGGAAACATGAACCGATGTGCACTAGGTTTTATTGGTTGTATTTAATGCATGAGTAAATTCTAATGATCCCATGTTAGGAGCTTCTTAGCCGGCTCGACATAGGAGTGAAGTAGGCACTCATAGGATTGGGGAAGTAAGTGCGCCACCCCATGAATGGTATTAAGGAATACAATCTGTCATCCACGCAACTATAACAAGTAATTAACGTGTAAAAGATATCTAGAGAGTAGTGAAATCTAAGTAAACACATTTTCTCCACTTATTGCTCACAACTTAGTTTAATATAGTTTATTTTCATTTCAAGTATTTTATTTTAATTGCATCTTTAGTATTGGGTTAGTTGACTAGCAACTAATTCCGCCCAAATCCTTCAAAACCCGAGAATTTACTTACTTTCATAAAAATATAAAAAACACAAAAATAATCATCTCTCATCTTTAGCACTAGTAATTAGGTTTTTTAATCCTAGCGACACTATTCCTAGCTGAACGATCAATCCCCCGGTACTTGTCACTATACTATACTACAACGATCAGGTACACTGCCTGGTGGGGGTTGTAAGCTTCTCGAGATCCCTCGAGGGGTAAAGCCTGGTGCAATCCCCACGCATCAGAGTACAGTGGTAATTCTAAAACTATGACAGAGAGAACAGGGAACCTATGTGTTAATGCATCTTAGTTGATCCAAAGATCAAACTAAACCATATAATACAGTGACTCTCATATTTTCCGAAGTTTAACCGTAAAATGATGACAATATGTGTTAAATGTCTAAAACATGTAAATTAGCATACCAAGCTCTATAATTCCTTTCTCGTGATTATTTGATGCCAAATATATGAAGGCACTTCAAGAACGCTCGGTAATCATCTTTATTACGTAATCTGTCCTATAGTTCAGCTAGCCACGAGTGTATTATTATTTACTTATTAGTCAACTGTTAGCACGAGTCTCAAACGGATACTATGATACAAACGGATGCACTAAAGTACCCTCAAAAGATGCACTAGAGTAACCTCAAATGGATGCAACGAAGTACCTCCCAATATGCCATTTTTTATATAATGCACTAAAGTAGCTTCTTCCTATTCAGTACTGGAAATCTCTCTTGATAGGTGCAGTGCCTAATAAGACCATTTCAGATTCCTATGATTTCTAACCAGAATACAAATGTCTTGTTTGTTTAGATCATTTCAAGCATTTTTTGTTTCGTAATAAAACCATGATTGAAAATATCTAAATACCTGGTTATAAGCTACTAAGGGTTCAAAACTTTCGACTGGGTTAGATCTCAAAATAACTTTAAACTT